>QLTV01001839.1:6132979-6159914 GCA_003457575.1 Thermophis baileyi
TCCAAACTTCCGGGTGGCCTGTTTGGCCGTTTTTTGCCGTCCCCAGGCTTCAGGAGTCCGTTGTGAGGTCTGTGTGCATGCGTGGGGCGGCAGTGTGGGGGTTGTGCGCATGTGTGGGGGGAGGGAATGGGTCACCCCCTTTTGGCACGCGAACCAAAAAAGGTTCGCCATCACTGGCTTATAGTAATGGACTTCCTTTTATCTTTGTGTTACAACCAAATTGAAAGGCGGATATAAAGGGCAGGGAAAATATAACCGAGGCTAATGATATATCTCCATACTGAAAATATAAAAGCAGGTTTGCACCAGCAGTGAAAAGGCATGAAATAAACAAAATCACATTTTCTAACTTTCTCCTGCTTCTGTGACAACTAGAATTTGGTTTTTAAAAATAACAAGTCCCAGAATGAAAATGTGTAGCTCTAGGATGCAGAATATATCCTAATTTATCAAAATTTTCTTGAAGGCCAGATATGAATTCACATTCATCTTAAAAGAGGAAGGGTTATGAAATGAAAAACATGTCTCTAATAATATGCTTAAATTTTGATATTGAAAGCAACATGGATAATAGTAACATAAATTTGACTAGTAATAGGAACATAATGTAACAAATCCCGCGTTACTATAATTCTACCTTTACCCTCATTTTAGCTGGAAAAGCAATTAATTAAGCACATGCAGTTAGGAAGTCCCTGGGACTTTGAACTTTGCCATCTGGAGAGGGGATTCAGTGTTTTCATAGCCTTGGGTTACAAGTTAACCTTCTAAATCAGGTTATTTGCGTAGATAGCCTGGGCTCTCTCAGACTTTGTCACTGGGAGCATTTTGGGAAGTCTAATTCAGCTAAGTAGGTTATTGTTGTCAGGATGTTTGGGGAAGGAGCAGAGGTAAAGAGGGGGGGAGAGAAACGTCAAGACAGTTTCAGCTAATCTAAACTTATCCGTTTTATGTTATGAGAAGAGGTTGCAACATTACTGGTAATTTTGCCTCATCCTGCAAGTCAGCACAGACAGGGAAGCTAAAAGCTCCTAACTGACTGGGGAAGATCAAGCTGGAGCACGCCCAACTCACCAGGGTGAGCACGTGATGACAACACAATCCTCTTCCATCTGTTGATGTATTCCTGGATCCCCTTGGGCATTTTTCCATCCAGCCTTGCAAGCAGCTGGATCAATTTACTCTTGCCTATAGTGTCCTGCACGGACAAGGAACTCATGGAAATCCCCCTTCTGTTTCAACTTTTGAAGAAGGAATCTGGTAGCTTTTAAGCTGCTATTGATTTAAAGTTTCTGTGGTGGAAGGGAACGGAAATCTCCTGCAATTGCTAGCAAAATGGAGGAGCTAGAAGGCAGAGTCAGTGCAACATAGCTTTTTCCTGATATCGCTAAGGATGCCTCATTCTTCCAGTCTTTTTAAAGTTTAGTTTAGTTTCAGCCACATATGCTGGAAAGAGCCTCTGTTTTTAAAAGAACCTACAGGTTATCATAATGTGATTTACAACTTTCAAGAAGCATTTTTTTCCAACAGTCATTGAAGGCAGAGGTGGGTGGGAATCAGCTGGAAACTTTTGGAATTAACAGTACATATATTTTTGCCAGTGAAGCAATTAATGTTATGACTAAGAAAACACTTTTTCCTATGGCCAAGATAACCTCATACAGTACTCAGATGTAGCTTCATTTTTAGTTTATAAGAGACTCCTCCCTTGCCCATAATTCTTTTGGCAAAAAGATTTGGAGCAAGTTTGTCTTGGCTTACTGGTTGAGAATGTTGGTTCCCTTTAGGTCTAGCAACCCTTTTGAAGAACCTTAGCTATTGGGCAGCAAATGTTTGGACCAGCTACCTGCTTTGGACTGCAGAAATCTGGATGAACACTAGACAGCTGCAAAGGGTTAAAGTTTTTACAGTCCAGATCTGTCACATGAAATGTGGAATAAGATCCAATGGACCATTGAAAAAGTTCCAAGGTATCTAAGTGGTTTGCAGGCTCAGTTTTAAATTGAAAGGCATTACAAAAACATAGTACGTGGTTAATGTTAGAAAAACCTCCCAACAATAAGAAAATCTTGACTGTGAAACCAATTAACTAAAGAAGTGGTAGGATCCCATCATTGAATATATTCAAGGGATGATTATATAACCATCTGTCTGGGATGCTTTACTAGGATTCTTTCATTGAATGGGTGGTCGAATTCTATAACCTAAATAGGCCCTTTCAATTCCAGGACTCTATAATATAGCATAGAGATGTGCAATTCCATATGAAACTTTCTTTTTAAAATCCACTGGTCTGGAGTAAGTCTCTGGTTGTCCATCAGCTCAAGTCTTTCTGGAGGAACAGGGATGCAGCAAACCTATTGCTTCTAAAGTATGGCATCAATAAGAAATGAGAATGTGGCCTTAAGCTTAGAAAATACAAATCCAGACTCTGGATTCAGAGCTCCTGCAAGTGGCTGGACAACATAAAGAAGAGTTGTGCTTTCGACGTAGAAGCTTCATTTTGCTTAGTTTTTCAGCTGTCCATCTCATATGCAGTTTTAGCAGCACGAAAAGCCTTTAATGGTCACAGTGAGGAAGATGATAGTATAGTAACCACAGTGATTAACAGAAAAGAGAAAAGAAAAATTGAGTAACAACTACAAGAGATGAGCAAATCTCTTCGAAGAAGCAACATGCTCATCTTTTCTAAGAAAAAGTTGCATTTGTATCAAAGGGCAACACTAAAAGGATGGTATCAGAGATTAAGTTCTTCTTAGTATATCTTTAGAGGTGTGAAGAGAACAAAGATTGCATCTTGAATATTCTCGGTTAAATCTTAATGGATTCCATTCCAGAAGTAGGGGGAGTTTATGAGCCCTTGGTGAGTCTATACTGGGATTATAGATTATAGCCTGTCTGAGGAATTCTGGGAATTGAAATCTGCATATCTTAAAAGTTGTCAAGGTTGAGAAACACTGGATTACATTTTAGGCACTGCTTTGCCGAAATGACCTTGATTAATCTGGAAGAGCAAAGCATGGTCAGACCTGGTAGGATATCATCAGAGAATACCAAGGCTGTAAGCTAGGAATTCCAGAAAAAAACCATCACAAATTGCTTCGGCCCTGTTGCCAAGAAACTCCATAGATGTGTCCGTGCAAACCCTAGGCATCCAGTGACTTGAAAGAAGCATGACTTTATTTTGCTGAAATGATGATTTCTATCAACAAACATACTTGCTCTTTTTCCACCAAAGTACAATTGGGAAGACAGAATGAATTGAGCTGAGTCAGTTCAGTGTGAAAAGAAACATTTAGCCAGAAGTATACATATTCCTCTCTGTTCAGGAATTAGTATGTATATAAAAGACTATAATATTTTTATGTAATAGTTACATACAAATAATATTACTGAATTGAACTACAATATCTTTATAACAGGATGAGTTGTTGAATGGTTGCTTCCATGTTTTTTATAAATTTCCTATCATTTTTTAAAAATAGAAACATATATAATTTGATGCTATGTGAACTCTTCCCACACATTATAAAATGTCATACATCAACAATGTCAATAATAATGGGGGGAAAAGAGAGAGAGAGAGGCTACAATGGTCTGTAGCCTCTTTTTGCATTCTAATTTTCTTATGCGGACATTATTCAACATTGAGAAAAGCATGAAGTCATCTTATACTCAGGCTGCACAACCTTACAAGCCCACATGGAGTTCTTTAAAGCCTTGGAACAGCCTCTAGAACTCTCTGCCAGGAGATATACTGAGTAAAAGCCTTTCCCCGTCTTCAGCACAGTATTTGTGCCATGGTGGGTGGACGGTCTTCTACTTCCTGTTGACAGATGACATTGAGTGTCTTAGGGATGACTCTTCCATTTTGCATGGGGCTTTGGCTTCTGTGAACTTTTTGTTTTTGAACAAGAAAGCGTGCTACATGGGTCATGATGATACGGCCCTATTCCTTCCCCAGCCCTCTTTTTTTTTGATCCTGCATGCCTGGAATCTAAAATGAGATCAGACCATAAATAGTTCAGCTGCCTATGTTTCATTTCTGGAAATCTTCCAATGATCTACAACCACCACCGTATCTTCTGTACTTTGTGAATTATTGTCACCATTGCTGTCTGCTTTGACTCCATCAGCTTTTTTTTTTTTTTTAAAGTTCCTAAGATGGAATCTTTTGCGACCAAACAAAGGTCAGAGTTTTGCCTGTTATAAATCATACAGAGCCAGTGAGGAGGAAAATTCAGCTGACACTGTCATCTGATCTCTGCAGCTGTGCACCAAATCTAAACTAGTTCCTTCTCTTGTATCTCTTTCAAGTTAAGCATGAAGGCCAGACATCTGTTAGTTCCTGAGTTACAGTGCACTTCCATCAGTGGACCTTCACTGCCTTGCAAGCTTAAGAGTTTTCCAAAATTTGCCTTAATCTTCAAATAGACTTAAACTCTCAAATGAATTACCATGGGCAGTTGGAAGGTTTGTTGCAGAAACTTCAGTGGGGATTTCAACAACTTTCTCCTGTGTATATTGTGCTTGAATAAATACTGTAACTAATCCTGTATCAGCATAGTCCACAGTTTGTTCCAAGGATCTGAATCGGAAGCATTCTGTGTATTGGTTATTGTTTATGGTCCTGTGTATATGTCATCCTTTAAAGTTGCATTCACACCAGGGAGCTTTCTTTTCAGTTTTAAGGTCTGACAGAGTAGCACTCAGCTGCCTGCATTTTTCTGCATATTCCAAAATACCACCATAAATACATACATACATACATACATACATACATACATAGTATGTTTCCTAACATTCATACTGAGAAAGAATTGGGGTGAGGGAACTTTCTCATCATTGTCACACTATTTATCCTTCATTATTTTTGTGTAAAAGTGTAAAAGAACTTACACAGTTCCATCATTAAATTAATAATTCCATCATTAAATATCTTTATGCATCCTGTCAATCAGTTTAAGCAGAGATTCAACCCGGGTACTTCATTATGCACAATATAACGTATCTAATTTATTAGGTACATATGTGCATGTGTGCAATGACACAAAGTCGGGATTTCTATAATATCTCTACTTGTTTCAAATGGAAGAACGATTGTGGTTCAACTGCTGTGCCTGGTTCAATATTGCTTTATAACCTTTCTTCATTTATTTAGGTGTAACCACAGTATGTTCCAAGGGGCTGCATTTAAATAGATAAATATAGCATTGCAACTCAAATGTTTATCATCAATAAACACATGCACCCTTGCTTTGTTCTTTTACCCCTGCCCAAATTATTGGGACTTTTCACCATGAGTCACACTTCCTCTTTTCACAGATCTAATTTAATGCACAAAGAGGGAACTTGTGCAACTGTACAATATTTCTGCAACCAACGTTTGCAAAAGTTGCCATATTGGTAATGCCCAAGTTGCATCTTTAAACATTGCAGTAGGTTAACAAAGAAAAGAGATCTAGGAATTATCTTTGTGTAATCATGTAACACAATACAGACTGTACTGCTTGATAAGGGATTACAACGCAGGCATGTGTTCAGCCGTTGTAGCAATTGCCCACCTTCCCATTTTCATCTTCCCTTTCATCTCTGTTTAGTGCTGCATTTAGTTATTCCTCGGTATTTAATTTATGAGATTGGGCCAAGCACAAAACAACCCAATCCAGTGAGCTCCATTCTTTTGTTTGGGGGATCTATGTGTCAGCAGTGACTCATTTACTGAAAACTACATTATTGAATGCACTAGGACCACTTCCTGCAGTATTTCCTTGCAGGCCTTACATTTAACATATAGCTAACCAGCAATTATGTCTAGCTGAATGTTTTTCTCCCTCTCAGATGTGTAATCTCTTCCATCTTCGTTTTGTTTCTGCTGGCTTTCTTTGAATTTCTCTGCAAAAGGACTGATGCCATTTTAAAAGCCTGTTAAATCATTTTCTCTGTACCTAAATGTCCACCAAATGAATCAAAACATGCCAAATATAAAAACGTCTGTAGTCTCAAGACTGTGCAGACAAGGACTCCATATGAGAATCTTCAGGGTAGGTTAAGATAGCCGTAGCGAAAGGGACCAAGAATGTATAGCTAAATGGTACAAAATCTCAACTAAACACTTTTATCAGCCGTAGATAATGATTTTATACTACCAGAAAAATTCTATGGGAAACATGAAATCCCTTTTCTTACCCAAATTGCTCTTTTTCATTTAATTTACTACTACATATATTTTACAAGAGAAGGCCACAGTCATAAATCGTAATTTGGATATCTGTATCTAATTAATATCAGTGTTCCCCAATTGTCAGCATATTCAATCAAAAATATGTATCACCCTGCAAAAAAGACACCCTGTTTTTGTTTTCCTGTATATAAACACAAACACACAAACACACAAAGCTTTCTCAAATATATACATTTTTGTAAGCTGTTTCCATGGTTATATATTTTTGTATAGCTTTTATGGCAAGAAATAATCTTTGAATGATGTGCCCATTTGTGCTTCAGTACATACAGTCTCAGGCAATCATTTTACCTGGAGAAAAAAAATGGGAATAGGTTTTCCAACTTCCAACTTCCCATCCTGCCTCAAGGATTATTACACTGTGAGGATAACAGAATAACAGAATAACAGAGTTGGAAGGGACCTTGGAGGTCTTCTAGTTCAGCCCCCTGCTCAAGCAGGAAACCTTATGCTGTTTCAGACAAATGGTTGTCCAATCTCTTCTTAAAAACTTCCTGTGTTGGAGCATTCACAACTTCTGGAGGCAAGTTGTTCCACTGATGAATTGTTCTGTCAGGAAATTTCTCCTTAGTTCTAGGTTGCTTCTCTCCTTGATTAGTTTCCACCCATTGCTTCTTGTCCTGCCCTCAGGTGCTTTGGAGAATAGCTTGACTCCCTCTTCTTTGTGGCAGCCCCTGAGATATTGGAACACTGCTATCATGTCACCCCTAGCCCTTCTTTTCATTAAACCAGACACACCCAATTCCAGCAACCGCTCTTTATATGTTTTAGCCTCCAGTCTCCTAATCTTCTTTGTTACTCTTCTCTGCACTCTTTGTAGAGTCTCAACATCTATTTTACATTGTGGTGACCAAAACTGGATGCAGTATTCCAAGTGTGGCATTTTAAAGTGGTATTAACACTTCACGTGATCTTGATTCTATCCCTCTGTTAATGCATCCTAGAACTGTGTTGGCTTTTTTGGCGGCTGCAGCACACTGCTGGCTCATATTTAAGTGATTGTCCACTAGGACTCCAAGATCCCTTTCACAGTTACTACTATTGAGCCAGGTACCACTTATACTGTACAATACCTGTGCATTTGGTTTTTCTTGCCTAAATGAAGAACCTTACTTTTTTCACCATTGAATTTCATTTTGTTAGATAGCGCCCAATGTTCAAGTCTCTCAAGATCCTTCTGTATCTTAAGCCTATCTTCTGGAGTGTTCCTGCCAGCTTGGTGTTTGTTAGATTCGCGTAGGAAGAATAGCCGAGACGTAGGAACAGTTCAGCACCTTTATTGTAGTCAGCAATAGCTCAGTACGGAATGCTGGCTGGCTGCAGGGAAGCCGCTTTTAAGGGTTTCCCTGCCGCCTGCCAGCCAATGACATTGGTTCAATTCTCCCGCCGCTGACTAAGCCAATCAGCGGCGGGTATGCAAATACGTACTCGGTGCGTCAGTACGTAACACCCCTCCCCTCTTAGTTCAGCAACTGTCCAATCCTGGAATCAGCGTACGTGATGTAATCGCGTAGGTAGGCGGGCCGCCGCAATGTCCGACTGGGCCTGCGTGATTCAGTCTCTCTGGAGTCTTCACCCGGGACGGACCTGGCTTGTGTTGCTCCGTCTTCGATCGATGGAAAAATCTGGAACCGGCCTCCAGGCGTGGTGGCTGAAGGTTCTACCTCGCTGCCCTCTGGTCTCGGCTGGCTCCGCTGGAACTCCATGGTGCCCGGTAGGTGACTCCGCTCTCCTTCTCGGGTTGAGAGAAGTGGTCTTTGGTGTTCTGTAGGTAGGGCCCGGTTTCCTTCGCTGTCTTCTGATGCGCCACTGTATGGTCGGTGGGGCGGAGACCCGCATTGTAAAAAATTGTCTGTTCGACTCCGCGGTGGTGGCTCGTCTTCTGGTTGATGGAGCCATGAGTCTCCCACTCGGTGTCTCAGCTGGTCGATGTGTCGCTTCCATACTCGGCCATCGTCTAATTTCACTTTGTAGGATTTGGGTCCAGTGATTCCTATGACGGTCGCTTTTACCCACTTTGGTTCTCCGGCATAGTTCTGTGCGAACACCAGGTCGTCTATGACTAGCGTTCTGGTGGGTTTCATTTGTTGTCGAGTTATTCTGGGCATGAGCTGTTTCAGCGTGCCCAGGCCATAATCGTGAACACGGAGCCGGTGTCTAGCTCCATTTCACATGGTAATCCATCGATGGCCACAGTGATGATGAATTTCTCAGTCTGCTTTGCTGTTGCGTGGCCCACTGAGGTGTGGTAGGTGCCCCATGACTCTTGAGACACGTGGTCATCTCGTCTTCTGCCCCTTGATGGCCCAGGTTGGTTTTGGGCTTGTCTCCCTGCTCCCACGGGAGGTCTGCTGGGAATTTGGGCTGGTTGATACTGGGCTGATAATGTGGCCCTGCAGGCTTCAGCTGTGTGGCCGCGTTTCTGACAACAGTGGCAGATAGCGTCTCTGAACTTGCAAGCCGCTCTGGTGTGGCACCCTAGGCAGCCGGCACAGTGTGGCTGCTGTTGATTAAAGTCTCTGGGGCTTACCCGCCTATCCTGTTGGATCCGATAGATGTAGTCATCGTCATCCTCATTATAGTCCGCTTCTGCCTCTGGAACCTCTGTGCGCCAGTCCGTCTGCCTTTGCGCTTGATGGACTCCGCTGGTTTTCCAGATGGTGGCTGCAGAGGTGTCCGAGGATTCAGCGGTTCTGGCCTCTTCAACCACGTCCGAAGTTGGCTCCCCTCCGGATCAGTAGCTTTTTCTGTAGGTTGAGATCCCTCATACCTAGGATGATCCGATCTTTCATCATTTCCTCCGGATTTATGAACTCGCATCTAGATGCGATCTCCTGGAGGCTGGCAACGAATTCATTGACCGTCTCCCCTTCGTTTTGGCGCCGGTGGTAGAATTCATTTCTGTGCACATCGGGGTATTGGAGGGGGCGAAATGATCCTTTAGCGCTGTTTGCAGAGTGGACCAGGAAATGGATTCGATGTCCGTGGGTGCCACTAAGGTTTCTGCCAGCTTGTAGATCTTGGGGCCGCAGTAAGTTAGGAAGAGAGCCCTCTTCCTGATGTCCGGCAAATCCTGGAAGTTGTTGGCTTCCAAGAACATGCGGAACCGGGACATATAGGTTCTCCATTCTTCGGTTTGTTGGTTGAAGAAGGCTGGAGCTGGGGATTGCTGTTGTGTCATCCTGTTGGTTGGCAGATGCAGGTTAAAATGTGCTTAAGATGGCCACGGATCTCCACGAGGTGCCTTTGTCCTGTTGTCTGCTTTATCCCACCTTCGTCGCCAGTGTTAGATTCGCATAGGAAGAATAGCCGAGATGTAGGAACAGTTCAGCACCTTTATTGTAGTCAGCAATAGCTCAGTACGGAATGCCGGCTGGCTGCAGGGAAGCCGCTTTTAAGGGTTTCCCTGCAGCCTACCGGCCAGTGACATTGGTTCAATTCTCCCGCCACTGACTAAGCCAATCAGCGGCGGGTATGCAAATACGTACTCAGTGCGTCAGTACGTAACACCGTTGTCTGCAAATTTGATGAGTTCCCCATCTATCCCCTCATCCAAATCATTGATGAAGATGTTGAAGAGTGCTGGGCCTAAAACAGAGCCATGGGGTACCCCACTGCATACTTCCCTCCATGTAGATGCAGTTCCACTGAGGACTACACATTGAGTGTGGTTGGTCAGCCAGTTACAAACTCCTATATATACCGGTACATGAAAGAATGGGGCCAGAGTGTAAATATCAGGATGTTTTATTCTGCTTTTGCTACTGTTTCTACTTTAAAACTAGATATTCAGTAGCACAGCATTACAGTGCTTTAAACTCCCCCTTAACCCACTCCCCAAATTCTACTGTCTAATTGCCTCTCCATGTTTCTTTTCCATTTCCTCCTGTTGCAGATAAGCAAAACACAATCTATTTTAAAAGGTCAAAAGGCAGTCAAGATACCAGGAGATACATCCTGCTTGATGATATTGCTGCCAACAGTACAAGATAGGCAGAAATTAAAAGTCTCAACTCTACAGAATGAACCAAAACTGTTTTGAGCAGCCTCGAGTTGTATCTAAAATAATGATATTGGAACAGGTACAAAAGATAGTATATCTAGCATTCTTCTATTCCTGGCAAACTCTCTAAGTCTTTTTGGAACAATAACATCTGTGAGTTACAAAGGCAGAAAAAATGCAAACTACCAGTCGATAGACACATATTCACACATAATGTAAGCTAAATTCAAGTGGCTGATAAGAAACCATTGCCCTGCAATTACTGATACATTTTTTTACATCTCTATATAACCCTCAAGATATCCACTTGCTGGATGGGTACTACTGGGAGGGCTGGTTTTTGATTCTGTTGTTGTTGTTGTTTTTAGTTTAGCCCCATCCCTGTGGTGCAATGGTTAGAATGCAGTACTGCAAGCTACTTCTGCTGATCACCGGCTGCCAGCAGTTTGGCAGTTCGGGTCTCACCAGGCTCAAGGTTGACTCATCCTTCCATCCTTCTGAGGTGGGTAAAATGAGGGCCCAGATTGTTGGGGGCAATATGCCGACTCTGTAAACTGCTTAGAAAGGGCTGTAAAGCACTGTGAAGTGGTATATAAGTCTAAGTGCTATTGCTATTGCTACTCTAAAAATCTTACAGCTCGAGTTTGCAGATCTGTTCAAAAGCTATAGCAACTCATGGGTTAAGCAAAAGCTTTAAATCATACTGCACAGGGAAATGGAAAGCCCAAGGGGAGGCTGGGTAGAGTTTCTGCTGTGATCAGGTGAGTGTGAACGCCTTCCATCACTCCGCAGTGCTTACTTCCCTTAAGGCCTTATATCTTAACATAATCAAATCAACTCTTACAACCCAGCCTATTTTTCTTTCCCAGATGGTTAAGGTGAGACATGTGTTGGCTATCAACCCGTGTACGTGTAAAAGGGGGTTGCTGAAAAACCTTCTGCCGTACATACGGGAACTGGGCTTAAAAAGAATAACATCCAATTCTATACGGCTGTGATGAAATCCCAAAAGAAGAGGGGATTTTCAGCAGTTGGAAAAAGTCCAACTTTCGTGGTCCAAGGAGTTCCTTCTTTCAGTTCTTGACTCAGTTGGTTGGAACTGATGACTCAACATGAGTAAATGCTTCATTTTTTAATGGAAATTCGAGGCATTTATTTTGACCCTCAAATAGTTCTTTTTTTTTTTTCTTGAATGTGAGATTTGGTGTAAGGTGAAACATCCACTCCCAACCCTAAGGTAACATCACCTTCAAGATGGTGGACCTCACTGACACATTGATGTAATTCTTGTCAGCGATAGAGAAGAGGTTTGCCACTGTTACCTTCTGGGATGTTTGGGTTGTTTTTTTTAAAAATTTCTTAGTTCACCCTACAATCTTAGTACTTCCTGGTGCCCCCCCCCTTTCAAATCGTAACCAGGCCCAACTTTGCTCAGCTTTTCAAGATCAGCCAAGATCAGATAAATCTGGTCACGTAGCTGAGCACATACAATCTTAACTATAGGCATATTGAATGTAAATGTGTGATACAGGTTATTTAGCAAGTCCTTTTCCCCCCCTCCTTATCTATGTACATACACACATACATTTTAAACTGTTGATCCAAGAAGGAGCAAACAAACACTGGTATCACACAAAAGCGGCTTGGTGAGAAACAACAGAAGGAAAAGAAAAACAGAAGAATAATCAGGCCAGAAGGGAAGTTTTCATACTCTTGACTTCTTTGTGAATGACATTGTTTTGGGTGGGTATCTCATCTGTGCCAGACCACATTCAAAGACTGCACTTGGGACCTTAGTTCTGCTAATTCTGAGCTGTTTTATAACCTACAGCACAAGTAGGTCTGTGTATTTATTGCTATTCCATAGGTAATAGCTCACAGAATGGTATACAATAAAATTTGCAAATAACATTCAATATTGTAATCTAGCAATCAGTTAAAAGCAGCAGAATCTAACTATAGACATTGGGTGGGGGGAACTCAATATATCACATAAAAAGTCTTTGAAGCACAATATTTTTGTCTTATCTACTTTGGTGGTTCCCTCCCATTATTTATCTGGCTATGCTCTGAGGGTAGGGAAATTTTATTTTTATTTTATCTTATACCTTATGGGGTTTTTTTATTGCAACTAGACTGATCTATGCTCTGATGGCTGCTTGCTTTGTAATTATTTTTTTCCTGCTTCTAAAGCTGCAAGAAATGAACCGGGAAGGGCAAAACTTCCAAGTCTGCTCTTTAGATTTTGGGGCATCAGTGGAAATTTAAAAGAATAGAATGGTCGCTTTAGGCCTTGTAGAGGCCACTTTGAAGCTTCAGTTCCACCCAAAGGGACATATCAGCTGAACTGGAAGAATAAATTACGTGCTGCCAATGTTCTGGGGCACATGCAGCAGCCTGCAGTCTGAGAAGAAGCCTGGAGTTTATGAATGGATGGGTTCTTCTATTACCTCCTGTCTCTGCTGAATGGAGGCCTCTCCCAGAGTCTCTGGCTCTGCAATTGCCATGCAGAGAGGATGTGTTTCTGGGTGTGGTGATTGATTTAACCGAGCATGGGGATTGTAGCAATGTTGATGTGCAGCACGGTAAACGATGGGTCGTAGCCAAATTGTAATGCGCTCAGTGGGGATGTTGGTACTGAAACATTATTTCATGTTTCTACTGGCTTTGTTTTTTGCTGTTTTATTTCACTGCCAAGAATGCATTAGACGGTTCTCCATTAGGTTGAAGTAATGCCAATATGAGCATTTGTGTAGCCAGACCGTAGGAATGTGTATCATTGAAGAGAGAAATGTTTGGACTTTATCTGCTGTTGCAAAACATGTTTGTCATTGAGATGGAGCTGTTTTATTTTTGGCTATTATTTTTACATTATGCCTTTCTTCTAGGAATGCAAGATGAATTCTTGTGGGGGTGGGGAAGGAAGGGCTTACATTATATTGTTATCTTCACAGTAACCCAGGGGTGGGTTCCTCCCGCTTCGGACCAGTTCTCCCGAACCGGTAGCGGCCCGCTGGTGATGTCACAATGATGTCACCGAACCGGATCGGTCGGTGCCGGTCCGTGGGGGCCGCCATCTTTTTTTTGAATTTTTTTTGAATTTTTTTCAAATTTTTTTTTTCCTTCTGAGCATGCGCAGAAGCCGACTTCCGGCACTGTGCATGCGGTCGCCATCTTTTTTCGGCTTTGTTTTGTTTTTTTATTTTTTTTGGATTTTTTGTTACTGCGCATGCGTGTGTGCCCACGAGGCGCGCCCACGAGGCGCACCCACACGGCGCGGGAAGGAGCGAACCGGCAGCGAGATAAGTTGGAACCCACCCCTGCAGTAACCCTATGAAGTAGGTTGGCCAGAAAGTGAGCGGGTGACCTCAAATCACCCTGATAATAAGTTTCTATGGCTGAGGGTGGGCGGGGGTGGGTGGGTGTCTGTCTCCCATTTTACCATTTTACCCATTATAAAACACTGGCCACTAAACATCATTAAATATTGGTAGGAATAGCATAGAATGGTTCTTCGACTGGAAACCTGCACATATGTATGTTTGAAGGCTTCCACCAGGCAGACATTTTACATGCCCTGGCCTGTCTTTTAAGTGACATGCCCAAAGCACCATGCTAAGGGGGAAAGCGGCCCACAGCCACTTGCACTCGCAACTCTTTTTATTTAAAATTTCAAAATTATATGTCAAATTTCATTTTTTAAAGTAAAAAAGAGGTTGCAGTAACAACCACTCTCTAATTTTGCTCCTTTTTTCATGCTCAATAATCCACATATACATCAATTTCTTTGCTTCCTAGAAACAGGCTCACTCAGAGCAAAAAACAAAGGCACTGGGAAGAAAGCAAATCCTTGTTAATCTTAACTTTGTCTTGCAATGTGAAGGTGGGACTACTACAGAACATTAGCAGCCGAGAAACATCAAGCAGAAGGTTCTTTATCCTTTCCTTGCTTGCTTTTTCTACTCAGCCCAATAAAGCAGTATTTTTCCCTACTTGGGTGTTGAGTCCAATAAAGAAGAATTGAATTTTTCAGGACACAATCTGCAGGTTTGGGAGGGATTAGGTTCTCTCTTGCCCACTGGTCCTCCCCTGGAAAAACATCACTTCTGAAAAAAAATGGGCTGAAGATCACAAATTTGCCAGTTCAACATAATACATATCTTCTACCCATCATTCCATGCACCTGTTGAGTCACATTGCTTCAGCACCACCGTGTGGACATTTTTCACTGTCTCAACAGGGTGGGCTCTGTAAAGGATTTTTTTTTTAAAAAAATTGAGCAAGAGGTTGGAGTTGAGCAAGAAGAAAAACTTGGACAACTTTTTTCTGATTAGCCTAAAACAGGCCAATTTGCAAATTGTTTATTGTGTTTGACTTCAGAACTGACTTGTATTATTATATTTGTATTAGGGCTACCATAACTGTCCTGCAAAAATCCATGTGAAGACTAGATGGCAGCGAAGAGTCAAAATTTATTTATCTCTTTGTAGCTGTGGTTCATAATTTTGCAGTCTAGATACAGTAGCCCTTCCTTTTAAAAACAATACATCTCACCAATTTCCACAGCATTCTGGAATTTCCTTGAAAACCTCCTGCTCCTTTGCTAAGAATTAACCCAGTTCTTTATCATGGGGAGAAATGATTTGGCTTGCTTTCAGGTTCCCCATACCTCTTTGCTCTTCAGCAGGCATATCCTATTCCTGTTACAAGCACGATCAGTGAGGTAATGGCCTGTAGTGCAGACATGTGCAACTCATTGAGATGATGCTAAAAGAAATTTAAAATAGTCATCTGTAGCTATTATGAGGAGAGAATCAGCTGCATGTAAATGAGCTGTTTGGTTTTTTCCCTGTACTATGTGATAAAACCACCTACTTCCAAAACAAGCTGAGCTGATTTATAACATCAGCCAGTTGAAATGCTTTACTCAAAGGCAAGCTTGGTGGTGGTGTGTTTGTGTTTGTGTGTATGAATGAATGTGTTTTTCAGTTTTTTGGTTTTTTTTAAGGCTACACCATATATGGTGTAGCAGTGACATTGTGCAAAATGAAAATGTTTAATCCCTCTTTTATGGATAGGAATGTTAAAGTGCAGGATATGGACACCAATTATTTTGAATGGTGCCCTAAGCCTGACAGCAGTGATTACAGAGTCTTGAGAATGAGGCTTGTACCCCAAATATTGTGACTGGAGCATCCTTCCAAATCACAGTACATTCTGTGATGTTCTGGTGTTCCTTCTCAACAACGCTGTTACATCCCTTTCTCTCTCTCCTCACATTTCTCAGTAGAGAAGAGTCTCCTCCTTTTTCATAGCTTTCTAAACAAGGGGAGTATGGTAGATGGACTTGCGTATGAAGAAATAAAGACAAATGGGGGAGTGTAGGGCCACGCTGTGTCCCTTCACGTGAAGAAAAGGTAGAAAAGAGGTACAGTAGATAACAATTGCTCTGCCATGTCTTGCTTGACTATATTTCCATAACAAGGTTCATGTATGCTAAGAGGCCATCATTAGCATGCCAATATAGTGGGCTGATAATAGCAATAGTCCAAGATGGTTGGTTGACGCTGCTTCATTAATGGCATCTTTAGAATTGAGAGGCCATCTCTCCAGGTTTTAGCATGACATGTCCATGAAATGTAGGGGAAAGAATGGAATAGTGGCGGGGGGGGGGGAATTGTTTGGAACCTGCTTTAAATTTTATCTATTACCATTTAGATGTTTGAACATCAAGAATTATGCCATCTATTAACAATAGCAAATAATAATTATCTTTAGGATATCAGAATATTTCGGATGGGTTTACTACAGAGAACTACATGATGAAGTTACTAGAAACTGCAGAGGAATGTCCTGGGTTCACAACTTACTGGGGAGAATGTATTTTTTTTTAAAAAAAAAACTATATTCAACACTATAAAACAACCATATCATGTGCAACTTGGATTTTCTGTGTTGTACTGAGGTGACTGAAACACAACATAAATTCTTGAAAAATTGCCAGGTCTTAAAGTGAAGCCAGAAGTCAAAGGTGGAAGGAATTTTGTGGTTGAAATCCAAACTGCTACCATCAGTCTGTGGGGTGAGATTCATATTTCATAATACTTTATACTGCTTTATATTGCCCAGTTTAAGGTATTTTTTTCTTTCAGGGTGTCTTTCAATTCTAATATTACTCATTAAAAAAGAGTATTACTCTTAAAAAAATAATAATCCAACACTTCAGGGATGAAAGCTTTATTAATTTGGTAGTCTGAACTCAGGCCTTGGACAAGTACATGCAAAAATACAATTTTCTTTGTCAGACTGATGTTGTATTGCAGAAATAGCAAAGCTAGAGGGTTGCCAAAACAGCTGAGCATTAAATATTTGGCTCTAGAGGTATCTAGACAAGGTTATAAGTGCAAAAGAAAGGGGGCTTATAAAAAGGCCAGACATCTGGGTGGGCACTGCAAAGCTCCTGCTTTGATATCCAGTACTTCTGCAGAGGCAATTTTTCTCAGAAAGCTGCTGGTGGGAAAGGCAAATGCTTCATTTAAGATGGCTGTGGTATAGAATAACTATTATTATGCTTTAAAAGCCCGGTCTAAATTATGGGCCTGCAGTTCCAGCTTTGGCTTTGGACAATGATGTTTTTCATTTTGTGGTTTTACAATGCCAGCAGTAGAATCAGACAGAACAGTAAGGTCTTCAGAGCTGGAACCTGTCCATGATTTACCCCAGCTCCACCCCAGCTGCAAAGCAAAAGTAATAAAGAGAAATTGAAACTTGAAGCTTCCCTGACAGAGAACTATATTTGCAAAAAGGCAGACTGATGCTACAGGCTAAAAAAAAGATTGGTTCGCTATTATCTGAGCTGATGTGGAGAGTCCAACCTTCCCTTGTCAGAACTGGAAGTTAAAAGAATTCAGAATCAAAAGAGAAGCAGAGAAATAAGGGCCCTTAGGAGACTACCAGGTTGGTGCAAAAGTCAGTGGGGAATTCCATCATGTGTAGCATGTAGGAAAGAGGAAGTCAGAAATACCACAACAGTGCAGCATCTATAGCAAGATGAATTGATACAAAATCTAGTGAAATGGAAAGCAATTGCCCTGGAAAAACATTGTGCAAACCATAGAGTTGTCATAAAAAAATCCCAGATTAATCCAGATGGGAGTTCTAAAGATAAACCCATATGGTATAGTTATTAAAGTGTTAGTCTGGGATTGTGTTGGCTGCATTGAGACTGAGAGGATATTTATTACCCCATAACCGCTGGTAGCTCAGAAATGGGGCTCAGATTGGAGGCCATTCTTTTCACTGTCTTGTTAGATACCTGGAGGGAAAGCTGGCAAACATTGGTTCATGATGTTGCCTGTGTGTTGTTTGCATTTTGATGACTGTGAGGAAATTCCAGGTCAATTTTAAACCGTCTTTGTAGGACTGAAGAGGTAGAAACACTATTAGCTTGGAAATTTATTTAGATGAGTCATGTGTCCGCTTCTGAGACAGTAGTTCATATGGAGTGAATCACATTTTGAGTTTCCCTTCTAGACTACAATATTTAGGTTTTCTAATAATAAAATCAGGAAAGCTCAACTGTATTCCAGTGTGTAACTTTTTTTAAAAAAAAAAATTGTGATAACTGCAGTGTAGTGCTTTTATCATCCAGAACGATTCCACAATATTCCTCTGAATATGTAATCTTAGAATTTCTACAACCCTCACTAAAATTCTATGCCTCAAAAAAGGGCATCTGCTAGTTCCTTGCATAAATAGCATTTATCAAATGATCCAAAGCCGGTTTTGCCAAAATCAATAAATAATTTGAAAATGTTTGGGCCAAACCGACTAGTGTTTACAGAGTTAGTCAAATGTTTTATGCAAATACATAACTGAACCCTGACATTGTTTTTCAAATGAAAGCAGCTTTAAAAGAAGGAATTCAGAATTGTTTTCTCTATCCCAAATGCTTCTCAATGGCTCTCCACCTCCCTGGTTTTCATAGGCATGTTTCTCTTGTACAATACATCTTCAAACAGTTCTCCTTGCCCCCTCAAATGATTTTCATTGGACCGGATCCAAAATAACCTTATCAGAACAAGTACAAGAGATGGTATTGTTCCACTAGGAGCTATGAAAATGCTAAAGGAACAATTAGTACAAGCTACACTTAGTGTACTGACATAATGAAAGTGCTTGTATCAGCAGAGTCAAAATAATGGAACTGACACTTGCAGTAGGGTGAAAATGGGATTTCTGAAGAATGACGCCATGAATTGCAATGAATTTTCTTTAAAACAGTGTCAAGGTGCAATTATATAAAAAGGTGAAATCTCCTTCAAGTAAAACCTGACTCCTGATGACTTCATGAACACAACATGTAGCTTTCCTGGCAATAGCGCACAAGTGATTTTCCAAGATTATTATTTTTTTTTAATTCCCACTCTAGTTTACAATCCTGGAATTTTCTATGGTGTCCCATCCAAATACTAGTCATGTTTGTTCCTTTGAGGCTCACTCAACCAAGAGTGAGGCTGGATGTCTGTTATCTGCAGGGATGTAAAATATGTAGTTGGCCCCTAAATATGTATTAACAAGTCATTGGACCGTAAACTGTATTTTTCTCTCTCAGAAAAATATATATTTTATATGTTACAGGTAGTTCTCCTTTAGTGACTGCCTTATTTAGTGACTGCCTTATTTAGTGACTGCCTCATTTAGCTGCTGTTCACAGTTACAAGTGATGGAAAAGTAATTTTGCAACCAGTTCTCGCATTATTTTCTTTATAAAATTTATGTGACTCTCTATCTCATAAAAAGTGACACTGAGTGGCATACAACAACTAATTACAACAATAAATGCATAAAAACTAAAGATTAATATGGATAGAGCTAACTTCATTTGGAGGGAGGGGGTATAGCATGTTCCATAAGGCAGGCACCACAGCAGAAAAGGCCTGCCAGAAAAGGGAGGCCTGGGAGCCAGGGGTGGGTTTCTCCCGGTTCGGACTGGTTCTCCCAAACCGGTAGCGGCCCGCTGGTGATGTCACGATGATGTCACCAAACCGGATCGATCAGTACCGGTCCGTGGGGGCCGCCATCTTTTTTTTAATTTTTTTAAATTTTTTTTAAATTTTTTAAAAGAAAATTTCCCTTCTGAGCATGTGCAGAAGCCGACTTCCGGCACTGTGCATGTGGTCGCCATCTTTTTTTCGGCTTGGGGGGGTGTTATTTTTTGTTATAGCGCATGCACGCGCGCACTTTGCGTGCGCGCACCCACAAGGTGCGCCCATGCGGCGTGGGAGGGAGCGAACCGGCAGCAAGGTAAGTTGGAACCCACCCCTGCTGGGAGCTGCCAAGTGTAGATCCTTGGCAGATGGGATCTGCAGTATGCCTTCTACACAGGTTCTGATGGGATGAGCAGCCATAATCAGAAAGAGGATGTCCCTCAGGTAATCTAGTCCCATGCCCTGAAGGGCTTTAAAGGTTAAAACCAGCACCTTGAGTTGGACCCAGAAGCAAAACTGGCAAGCCGATGCAGCTTGTGGAGTAGAGGTATGATATGTGCTGCTCTGGAAGCAACATAGCTGCCCACATCACTGAATTCTGCAACAATTGAAACTTCTGGATATTCTTCAAGGGCAGCCCCATCTAGAGCACATTACATTAATCCAATCAGACAAAACTGTGCAAAGCCCCTCCTAATCATGACTGTCACTTGTTCTTTGAGCAGGAGTAGAGAAAGAGGCCCAGATTGCATACCAAGTCTGTCTGGGATAGTGAAACCCCATCTAGCACCAGAGAAGGCATAGATCTAGAACTGGCAGGCCCCCAAACTAAAAGCCACTCAATTTTGTCAGGGTTCAATCAAAGTTGTTACAACTTGCCAGGGTTCAGCTGAAGCATTTACGACCTTCACAGCTCTGTAAAGTAAAGGAAAGCTGAAGTAAGATCATAAGTGTAGTCACAGTTTCACTTAGCAATCACTTCACTTGAAACCTGAGTTACAGGTTTCCCAATTTTGTTCACTAAATGAAAACTACCTGTATATGATGTTTTCTTTATGTTTCTGAAAAATGATTTTATATGCCTATGGAAAGAAATATCAATAGGCTAAATCTACAGTAGATTTACTGGGTAAACATCAATGGGCATGGATTTCTCACGCCATGCATTTCTCCATTTTTCCCCCATGTAAAAATGCTTCCTGGTGGGAGATGTCTAGATAGATCAGTCCTAAAGGATGTTGAGAGATAAAGCTCAGCAATCAGTTATTTCTCCAGACAGGTTTTTTTCCCTAAGCCTCATGCACTAAAAATGATTTTGTAGAGGATTCAGATTAGGAAGAGAAGGGTTAACTCTTCCTTTTCAGGACATACAGTGACAGCTCCTCATTAACTTCCTTGCTTAGCAACAAAAATTCTGGTCCCAATTGTTATCATAAATTGCAAACTACCTGTATTGTAACATACAGGTTACAGGGAATCTGATAAATTCATGCAGGGAAGAGAAAGTGTAGGTTTAATCATGAATAAAAAGTTAAAGTATACATAAAAATATGAATTTAATATATTCTTAACTGAATATAAACTGCTGTGGGTGCATGTGAAACGGAATCAATAGTTTGATTCCTGCCCCGACATCATCACTTCCTGGTTTTTTAAAAAAACTTTTTAAAGCCTATTTTCCCTGCTGGTTCCCCTGAAAGAAAGAAAGAGAGAGGGGGAGGTAGGGAGGGGGAAGGGAAGGGAAGGGAAGGGAAGGGAAGGGGAGAAAGAAAGAGAAAGAAAGAGAGAGGTGTTAGAAGGAAAAAATCAGGACTCACTTTCCAGCCGGGAGATCGCTTGGCAAAGAAGAAAAACAAATGCTGTCGCTTTAAATCAGCAGTCTCCAAAGTTAGCCACATGGCTGGCTGAGGAATTCTGGAAGTTGAAAACCACAAGTCTTAATGTTGCAAACTTTGGAGACTCCTGCTTTAAATTGAAAAGCCTTCGGAAGCTGCTCGGAAGGAGGTTTTTAATTGCAGAAGCGAAGTGACATTCTGGGTTAGCTGAACAACAGACTGGATAAAAGGAAGGATTCTTATATGGTTCTATGTTTTTGAAGTTTTGGGGTTTGTGCAATATGGGCTTTGTGTTTCTAAAAGGGTTTGGTTGATTCCCATTGTGGCTAAATGACTTTTGTCCTGTGTCCGTCTTGAGTGTGGGGCTGCTTATTCTGATTCTACTACTGTGTTTTGTTAGCTGCCAAATCTTGCCATGGGTAAATTTCATAATATCCCGTCTTGAATGGGTTTTCTAGGGCTCTGTTTGCCTGCTTGTGTGGATGGAGCCAAACGTCAGGCTTCCACTTTCTATATGGTCATTATCGCATTATCTCTATCAGGCATGAATGTGGAATGAGTTTCAGGCAGGTTCTTTTTTAGCAGCTTTATTTTTTCTTGTTTTTCTGTGAGCCTTTTATTATGAGTAATATTTTATGGGGGGGGTTGCTTCCCACAAAAGAAAGAAAAAGAAAAGAAAAGGAGGGAGGGAGGGAGGGAGGGAGGGAGGAAGGAAGGAAGGAAGGAAGGAAGGAAGGAAGGAAGGAAGGAAGGAAGGAAGGAAGGAAGGAAGGAAGGAAGGAAGGAAGGAAGGAAGGAAGGACCGACCATAAACCTGGCTGGCACTAGACACAGCTTCAGAGGATGCTTTGAAACAACACAGCAAAGGCTAGAAGGGACCTCAGAGGTCATCTAGTCCAACCCCCTGCTCCCTGGCAAAATGGACTGCTAAATTGGCCGCACCCACCCAGTCACATGACCACATGGCCATGCCCACCCAGTCACATGACCACATGGCCACACTCACCTGACCTCCAAGCCACCCCCAAAAATAAGCCACGCCCACAGAACCGGTAGGGAAAAATTTTACATTTCACCCCTGATAAGAATGATAGCTGAAGAATATATGCTTAAAATATGATCTGTTTTGAATACTTTGTGTAAATATGTATATTCTTATGTAAATATTACAAAATAAATACAAATTTAAAAACATGAATGGTTTTGACTGTTTATGATAGAGGATTGAAAGAATTAGTGAAAGATACAAGGTTGATAGGTGTTCTAAATTTAAGACAGGCCAGTTTTTGATAGTGTCAAGAGAGAACCTTGGGAAAGACAATGAACATAGAAGAAAAGAAATGAAAGAAAGAAGAGTGAGAGTGGATTGATTATTGAAAGAGAGTCCTGTATGAAAATGTATTCAAAGATACATTAATCTCCTAAGAGAAAGAATGGAAAGTTGATATATTTACCAAATGTCAAAGATGTGTAGGAGTTATGGTAATAGCAAATATAAAAAAATGATATTTTGTAGAATGAAGAAATGTGGAGGAGAAAAAGGTAATGCAAAAAAAGAGTAGTGAGGAGTTCAAAATAGAAATAAAATAAAATAAAAAAGGTAATGTATGAAACAGTAGAATAGTAATAGTAGAAGCAAGGATGGTTTGCAAGGATAAAAAGCTGGAGTAACTCTGAATGGTTTTGATATAAACTCAGTTCAGCTTTACTTCCTTTATTGTCTTATACCTTTAATTATTTTGCTCTAAAAAACAAGTTGATAGTTTTAGGAACTAACCACCAAATATGAATTACAATGGCATACTTGTGTGTGCAGATGTATATGCATATGTGATGCATCTGTAGAATACAATAGAATAGAATAGAATTCTTTATTGGCCAAGTGTGATTGGACAAACAAGGAATTTGTCTTTGGTGCATATGCTCTCAGTGTATATGAAAGGACAAGATACATTCGTCAAGAATCATAAGGTACAACACCTAATGATGGTCATAGGGTACAAATAAGCAATCAGGAAACAATCAGTATCAATATAAATCGTAAGGATACAAGCAACAAGTTACAGTCCTGCAGTCATAAGTGGGAGGAGATGGGTGATAGGAACAATGAGAAGACTGATAGTAATAGTAATGCAGCCTTAGTGAATAGTTTGACAGTGGTGAGGGGATTATTGGTTTAGCAGAGTGATGGCGTTCGGGAAAAAACTGTTCTTGTGTCTAGTTGTTCTGGTGTGCCGTGCTCTATAGCGTCGTTTTGAGGGTAGGAGTTGAAATAATTTATGTCCAGGATGCGAGGGGCCAGTAAATATTTTTTTTATTTAGTAAAATAGTAAAAGATATTATTGTGCCACTGTAACCCATTGGCCATCTCTTTCTTAATCTGTCAAATTTTATTTAAAGAATTCTATTAAAAGTTTACAAAGAACACAAGAAGCTATTGATATTGTCTTAGTCACCTCATTGCAGTGAACTACTGCAGTGTGTTCTACATGGGGCTGCTTTTGAAGACCATTGAAACGACAGTTGATCCAAAATGCAAAAGAAGAAAAGCTTGTCTTGGTACATCCATATAACAGCTTCACTAGACACGTTGCATTGGTCACCAATTAGAATCCAGTGCAAATTGAAGTATTGCTCGTAACCTACAAACCTGTTGTGACACAGGGCCTAGTTATCTGAGGAACCACCTTTGTGCCATCCTTTCTGCCCTCCCATGGTATCTGAAAGGATAAGGCTCCCTTTGTGTTCCATCTCTCAATCAGTGGCATCTGATGAGTACTACACAGCCTGCCTTCACTGTGTGGCATCTTTCCTTTGGAATAGTATCTCCCTTATTAACTACCCTAGCCTTTAACTAAGACCTGAAGGCCTGTTTTCCCCCTTCAGGTTTGTTTATGGTGTATTGCTGTTCTCCATGTTGCAGTATCTTACACTCTTTCTGCTTTAAGATACGGTGTTTTGTTTTTAATTTGTACACCCAGAATTACTGTTGCCTTAGAAATTAAAATTATATATAAATACATATTTCTAATAATTGGATGTTTTTCAAGGCTGAACAAAATGCAAAATAGGTATTTTAAACCATTTGGACAGCTGAAAAGAAAGCATAACAAAAAAAAGTATACAAAAGAGCAGCTTGTTGATTTGTCCTTTTAGGAAATCCCCCTATGATATCACACAGGGCAATCAGTTCCTCAGGAGCATGGAACAGTACTAAGTCAGTTAAAACCAAATATACTGTAATGTGAACCAACTTCAGTAAGCAGAAGTGAGTTTTCCTGCTTCCCCCTTCTTAGTTTACCCAACTCTGTTAACAAAAAGTCATGCTTAGAAAGTGGAAGTGGGTTAAAACAGTGATGGATCCTTGAACACCTTCAAATCAGCTATCACATTTCTTTAAAAATTCTATGCATTCTAAGCATTCATCCTCCAGTATTTGGGATCCTGCCTGTAATGTGATCCTATACATTTTTACTTGGGTCATTAAACCAATGCCAGGTTAAGTTTAATTTGAGAAGGATTGTCACCTTAATTAATGGATTCAGCTGATGCAGTTGTGTCAATATTTACAAAGATGACACCTGCATGAAAAATTAATACTTACATGGCAGAAACTACTGCTGATACCTGTTATTTTTTTTGTTGTTGATGAAAGAAAGAGTGAATAAAGAGACTGTGTTAAGCTTATTTCAGGGGTACAAGCTTTTGATCAATAATAAATGAAACATAAGAACCTTTCAGCAATGCTGGGTCTGGCACTTAGGCACACAGTGAGTGACTTGAGGGAAATGATAAGTGCTGAATCACGATGCAGTTTGCTTAATTTGCCAAAGTACTTACATAATCCCAAAATAAGACTGGAAGGAACAGCAGTTTGTTGGCAAGGTACACAAGACCAATGATTGTATATAGAAACACACAGCACAATGATGTTAGCAGAATAGGAAGTAGGTTGGGATTGTCAATGAACATGACAAAAAGAAGCCACTGTGAACCATAAAATGCTATGAAGCTGGAAGATCTCTGCTGCCCAACTATTTAACGAAAGGGTTATTTTGTCTAACTGTCCAGGCAAAGATTCTTTAGCTGACCAGCCTGAGATGACCTGAAAGACATCAATACATGAATCTAGCAGTAATTAGGTAAATACAGTTTAACTTTTTCTGCGTATCTGCCAATAAGACAGATACTCTTAAGCAGGGGTGTCAAACTTGCGTCGTCATGGCAGTGTCACGTGACGTATCGTGAATTTTTTTCCCCTTCGCTAAACCGGGTGTGGGCGTGGCCAGTGTGTGATGCATCCGGGCTGTGGGCCATGAGTTTGACAGTCCTGCTCTTAAGAATACTAATTTGGAACCCAGGTCTATCCAGCTCTCTGTTTCCATTCCAAATGACACTAAATTGCTATTGCTAAATAGCTATTGATAGACAGGTGTAGTAGTTAAGACATCAGGAGGTCTTCAGTTCCAGTCCCAGGTGTGAAGGCAGCTGGGTGATTGTAGGCCAGTCATTCTTTCTCTGCTTTAGGCAATGGTAAACCACTTCCAAAAATCTGGCCAAGAAAACTTCAGGCAAAGTCTTGTCCAGGCCGTTGCCTGTAGTCAGCACTGATTCAAAAGCATACACACCAGTGGTGGGTTGCTGCCGGTTCGGACCAGTTCGCCCGTACCGGTGGCGGAAATTTGCACCCGCTCACTGAACCGGCAGCGATGGCCGGCTGTCCACGCCCCCAAACCAGTCCTCCGGTCGCCGCGTCTGGCAAAGAACCCTCTGCGCATGCGTCGTGATGTGAACCGGTAGGGAAGGTAAGTGGAACCTACCCCTGATACACACACAAACACAATGACTTCCTTCAGTGTCACCTCAAGAACAAGTGGGATACTCATGAATCCTGCTGTTTCATAGCAATTAGACCATATTTGCCCCACCAGACCAAATTCAATTGCCAGCCAAGCTAAAGATGAAGGTGGCTGAAATATATTACTTACATGTTTAGCAGTTTTGCATTCCACTGCAATCATTTCCTAGACTCCCAAACAACAGTCATGCGACAAAAGAACAGGTGGATAGGTGTGGAAACAAAATGTTCATTGTATAAAAAGAAATGGAAAAAGAATGAAGAAAATAAGGACACCAATGTAATGCAAAGAAACCGGAAATGATGGGAAGGCTGATGCTTCAGAATAGGACAATAGGGATTACCTTTTACAAGAACTAAAAAGAAATGAGGATGAAGATATTGAAATGGCAACGATCGGCGATCAGATCAAATAAAAGGAATCTGTTTGTACAATGGGAAAGATAACTCAGTGTAGACCTAAATAAGAGCTCTGCTTCTGTGTTGCCTAGCAACCAGATAAAACCAAATACATTTTATTATTGACCTGGGTTTTTTGCTATGTATAGTATAGTATATCTGTGCATGGCTGTCAGCTTGTTTTGATCTGGGAAAGGCGAGTTTCCCATGATCCTTTTTAGTAGGTCATATTATCAATAAAAATATTTTTTCACGTAGGATGAAATCAGCAGGAGGAACTCTTTCTTCGCTCTCTATATCTTCTGTAGGAAAGAGAGAGAGAGAGAGAGAGAGAGATAGAATAGATAGATAGATAGATAGATAGATAGATAGATAGATAGATAGATAGATAGATAGATGATAGATGATAGATATAGATATAGATATAGATATAGATATAGATATAGATATAGATATAGATATAGATATAGATATAGATATAGATATAGATATAGATATAGATATAGATATAGATATAGATGATATACATATA
Source organism: Thermophis baileyi (assembly GCA_003457575.1). Classification (NCBI taxonomy): domain Eukaryota; kingdom Metazoa; phylum Chordata; class Lepidosauria; order Squamata; family Dipsadidae; genus Thermophis; species Thermophis baileyi. The sequence continues at coordinate 6,159,841 of QLTV01001839.1, forward strand.
GATAAGATATAGATATAGATTAGAGAGATAGATAGATAGATAGATAGATAGATGATATAGATATAGATTAGAGA
>QLTV01001839.1:6159935-6182656 GCA_003457575.1 Thermophis baileyi
TAGATAGATAGATAGATAGATAGATAGATAGATAGATGATAGATGATAGATATAGATATAGATATAGATATAGATATAGATATAGATATAGATATAGATATAGATATAGATATAGATATAGATATAGATATAGATATAGATATAGATATAGATATAGATATTTCTCTCGATAGAAAATAGCAATTGCAGGGTAGATCACATGTAGCTATTTTTCTTAACAAAGTCAACACACTGCAGTATTGCTGTGTTGGAAATAATGGAGAATTGTCTGTACGGTAAAGAAACGGTTTAAGAAATGTACAGTGCAGGAAGCAGTGAATTCAGATTCTTACTGCTGTCCTCACACATTCAGAATTTTGGCTGTCTCTTCTGTAACATATAAACACAGATGTTGTATTTGTCATTTACCATTCATAAAGGGTGGGGTGTTAAATAAATGTGGAGTTCCCAAACAAAGTTGAGTTTTGACACATTGCAGAAGTTTAATCTTCTACCAAGCATTATACAAGTGGAACTTCCCTTCCTCAAACTTCTGTGCCTCAAAACTGTAAGGCAGGGGTCCCCAAACTTGGCAACTTTAAGACTTGTGGACTTCAACTCCCAGAATTCTCCAGCCAGCTGGCTGGAGAATTCTGGGAGTTGAAGTCTACAAGTCTTAAAGTTGCCAAGTTTGAAGACCTCTGCTGTAAGGTCAAAACTGAAATCAGTTTGATTTGAAAGTAAATGATTATTTCATTTCTCAGAACCTGACAAAATCATTACTTTTTCATTTATACAAGTGTAGGAAAGGAACTCAAAACTGTAACAAGGGGAAATGGGAACAGGCATGAGAAATCTTTCTGTTTATTGTAATATTGAAGAATGGAAAGAAACCCTCAAGTAAAATGTGCATGGCACATTTAAAAAATATATCACCATTTTTGGTTCTTAAAAGTTCTCAGCCTTTGCGAAAAACAGGGACCACTCAACCTGTTTTACAACCAGATCTTCAGTTTGGAAAATATTCTCCTTGTGTTGGATCTAAAAGGTAGCTCATGATTTATTATATACAATTATTTAAATGGAAGGAAGCTAATAATAAGCAATGAATGTTTTGTGGGAGAGATAAATGGATGATAGGGGATTAACAGGAAAAAATGGAAAAATATTTATTTTAAACAAAATGTTAAAAATGGAATACATAATGAAAGAATTGAGAAGGAAAGGAAATGTATGGAAAATAGAATAAATAAACCAACTAGCTCAATGATATGCAAGTGAGATAAGTGGGATAAGGATAATGGCAACTTGAAATCTTCACAGATAATTTAAAAAAGTAATCAGTTGATTGATCTGCAAGAAAGAATATAACCACCCAAAATATAAAAAAAGAAGCAGCAACAAGTAGTGTGAGTACATAACATTGAAAACTCATATACAAATACAGAGACGCACAGATACATATACCAATCTTGCCACTCATCCAAATGTTTGGGTTGAGATGATCAATTTCAAAGATCATTCTCATTTGACAATAAACTTACCCATCTCCGAATCTGGCAATTCCACTCCCCACCAGGTTATTACATGAGCAAGACCCCAAAAGTACTTTTTTAAGAAATTTTCACCGTTTTAATCTTTGCCTATTCCAGTGCCATGAGTTCAAAATTAGATATCAGAGATAGGAGATTTGGAATGTTACCTGAACGTTGTATTTTATAAGACTTGAATAGTTTCTTTTAAATATTTCAAAAATAAAAGAAGCAAAAATTAAGAGTAGATTCTGCTTTAGCTACACTTTATGGAACTGTTTATGGCAGCGGTCACCAATTGGTGGTCCGTGGACCACTGGTGGTCCGCAAGAAAATTTTGGTGGTCCGCAGAAAAATTATTTGCATTTTTTATATTGCACTAAATCAGGGGTCCTCAAACTACAGCCCCTGGGACAGATATGTGCAATGAACGCTTGTGTTGCTTCAGAGAGTCTCCCCCTTCAGGGTCTTTTTGTTTAGGTCTGAGGGGGACAGAAATTCCGACTTGGGGTCTGCTTCGGCCTGCTGGTGCGGGGCTTTGGGCGAAGGCTGGAGGGAAGCGCCGCTGGTGGCAAAGAACCAGAGGGCCTTGTTCCAGTGGGACTGCATCATGGCCTGGAACTGGCTGATCATCTTAGCCCGCTGAGCCTCCAGGCGCTGGCACCTGGCCTTGCACTCCCGCAGGTCTTCTCTCTGCTTGGAAAGCCTATGCTCGTAGTCCTCAGTGAGGTGCTTTTGCTGAGCCTCCTTCTCGGCCAGATCCAATTTGAACTGAGCCAGCTGTTTTGCCAACTCTTTCTCATGGTGGCTGCTTAGCTCCAACAACTGCTTCCTGTAGGGGGCCTAAGGAGCCCAGGCGGGGAGGCGAGGAGTGGGGAGGGACGAGTAGAGGCCAGCGAGGCACCCCTCGACGTGAGTGACATTGAGTTGGCCATGCCCACCCAGTCACATGACCACCTACCCAGGCCCACCCAGCCAGTCATTAGGCAGATCATATTAGTGATCCACGGTATTTAAAATTATGAATTTAGTGGTCCCTGAGGTCCGAAAGGTTGGGGACCCCTGGTTTATGGAACTGTTTACATATTCAACACTTTTTGGAGAGTAATTGGGAAGACATTCTGGTCTTTCATACAGAAATTCTGATTCACTAAGACCATGTCAACTCAGAAATGTCAACCTGTTTTTATTCAGAAGGTTAGTCTGATTCTTTCATGCTTTGCCCTTCATTAGCTGTATACACACCACAAACACAGAGGCAGCATCACCAGCTGTTAATGCATTAGTAGTCATATGTAGAGATTATAAATATATGCTGACATAAGTGTATGTGACCTTTTCATGTAGGCAGGAAAATTCTTAAATGGAAAAGCCTTTGATCAACATGGCCCTTAAACATGTAACCATGGGAAAAGGAATTAACCCCCCCTCTCTCCCTCTCTCCCTCCCTCTCTCTCTCTCTCTCTCTCTCTCTCTCTCTCTCTCACACACACACACACACACACACATACACACACATACTATGTATATTTATATTTTTTTCATGTTTTCTGTGTACAAAATGCAGTGGACTAGAGAATTTAGAAAGCATTAATACAATGGCTTTGAGGTCAGTCCCACCCATTCTGCAAGATGCCTTAAGAAAATAAGCTCTTTTTTTTTTTCATTTCCAGTCTTTCCTGCATTTGTTGTGTGGTTCAGCTACATTCTAGACAGCAAGGAAGTAAGCAGGTTGGCCCTTGTTCGTTCCATATTTCTCAGCTGTTGGAGCTGCACAGAATGGTTTCCTGCCAGGAATCGTTTGCATATTATTCATTATGTGTCCTGGATACACCTCTCATACATTCCAAAGAAAGCACAGCACTTTTCTGCTTCTGTGCAGTGGATGAACATTTCCATATTATTACCCTGAAGAGTGAGGTCTTCCTATTTTCATAGGATTATCCTGTTGTTCTATCCAGATACGGCATCATTTTGGGCTGGCTTCTGACTGAACGCTACTAGGGCTATTAACACACTAATAATACGATGTACCATTAAAAGTACTATTTAATATTGGGAATATATTAAATGCGATGTAATAGGCTGTTAATAGTGCAGCACAGTTGGGGCACGTCATGGCTAGAGTTCATAAAAGAGAATCGGTGGCCTTCGTTTTAGTCTAACCTACTTAGCTGAACTATTTTCTCCTTGCACTTGCTAATTCATCCTCAGCCAGTTGCCATGGCAACACTGCAGTGTGCCACACACAGCTGCAGCTCACCAATGAGAAACAGGCTCACGTTCTCATGAACCTGATGAGTCACGAGAGGTGCAGAATAAAGGAAAAGCAAAACAGGACCCAGGCTCATGCAAGTCCTTTTCCCAAAGCTGTAAGTTAAGCGGGCACCTGTTCTAATTCTCCCAAATAACTCATTTCCTTTTTCCCCCCATTGTCCTTTGCCAAACTACAGAATCATTCTTAGCGGATTACTAAGGCAATATTTATTTATTCATTTATTTATTTATCAATCATGTTTGCATAGCCATCCCTATCACAAGAAAGTGGTTCAGGGTGGCGTACAATACTTAATTTAAAAAACAACAACAATAAATGCATATAAAACCAACCATAATTTAAAAATAACTATAAAAGGGGCACACAAATACATAGGACACTCAGTTCAATTGGTGTCTTCAGATTAAATCTTTTATGTCAGCAAAGCTTGATAGTGTTGGTAAGAGAACAATAATAGACTTCCTCGGCTTTTCCACACACATGCCTACATATAGATCCAACCCTTTGTAGCCATCTCTCCATTAGTATTACCTCTGATGTCAGTCACTGCAGAGCCTGGCAGACATTTCATCTGTCCAAGGTGTTTCATCTAGTGTCCTCCAAATGTAGTTTGGGTTATATCTAACTCCACCCCAATAGAACATTATAGATCCTTTGCTTTTCATTGTTTGTTACCTACTAGCCGAGGTGGAGCAGTGGTTAGAGTGCAGCACTGCAGGCTACTTCAGCTGACTGCTAGCTGCAGTTCGGCGGTTCAAATCTCACCAGCTCAAGGTTGACTCAGCCTTCCATCCTTCTGAGGTGGGTAAAATGAGAACCCAGATTGTTGGGGGCAATATGCTGATTCTGTGAACCGCTTAGAGAGGGCTGTAAAGCACTATGAAGCGGTATATAAGTCTAAGTGCTATTGCTATTGCTATTGCTACTATTTCTTGACCTAAAGCTAAAAATAAGCTAGTGAAATTGACAACATTGCATTATTTCTTCCCTATTTACCTGGTCTTGCCTTCCTTTCCTCTCCTTGAGGTTTCCCCTGTTCAACATTTAGACTGAAAAGATCTCAGGCTCCTGAAGGATTCAAACAAACATCAACCTATTTGGTAGGTCCCTATCTGGTGAAAATGACAGTAAAGGAACATGGTTACTGTTCTCTGTGGGATTATCCTTTTATCCGTATATGGATGCACACCTGCACAAAGAACTTCGTTTTAATGAAATGAGAAATCAAACATTCACAAGGCAAAACATGATCAATTTCTTTGCTTTCAGGGATATCTTGAATGTTTTAGCTCTTGTTCCTTTTTTGCCCACCTGTAGGTTTTGCTCACCAATTGATTACATATACTTATTTCATCTGTCTCCCAATTTTTTCTTCACAAAATGTGTTAAGGTTGAAGTTATCAATCAATGGTTGACAGTTCACTCTGCAAATGCATGTACCCACTGTAATCACAACATGGATATTGCACCCATTGATTACATCCACAGCAGGCAAAAATCTTTTGGACATGAGATTTTAACAATAGGTGAGTATGGAGTAATAAAGTTTTTTTCCCATATTGATAGGATGTATTATATCTATCTATCTATCTATCTATCTATCTATCTATCTATCTATCTATCTTCTATCTATCTATCCATCCATCCATCCATCCATCCATCCATCCATCCATCCATCCATCCATCCATGATCCATCCACATCTACTGTAATCGGTCAGATCACTACCAATTCCTAAATGAAAAACAAAAGTAGCACTTCTTAGCACATGAGTTTCATTGATTATTTTCCCATTGCAGACAGTAAGTTGTCAGAAAGTGGCATCACAAGCAAGCATAAAACTGATGTGAGAACTTAACCAAAAAATCTAGCAATTCACTCCTCATAATCTGAACCATTATGCTACATCGGCTTTTAAATCACTTAAGGACAAAACATGTATACTAACATGTTGGTATAGTTCAGGGGTGTCAAACTCGATTTCATTGAGGGCCGCATCAGGGTTGTGTTTGACCTCGGGGGGCTGGGGTGGGCATGGCCAGGGTGGGCATGGCCAGCTCAACATCACTCGTGTTGGGGGTGCCTGTGGTGTGGTAGCCTGAGCACTCTGCCAGCGAAAACGTGCTCCCGAGCTCCGTTTCCGCCTGCGACAGCCTCCTGCAACCCTCTGCCAGCGAAAACGGAGCTCACGAGGACTGTGTGCAGCCCTCTCGAGCTCTGTTTTCAGCTGCGATGGCCTTCTGCAACTCTCCGCCAGCGAAAATGGAGCTCGCGAGGGCCGCGTGCCAGTCCTTTGCTGTTTCCAGGGCGGCCCCGCGGGCCAGATCTAAGCACCCTGTGGGCCAGATCTGGCCCTTGGGCCTTGAGTTTGACACCCCTGGTATAGTTGTTGGTTAAGCCATACATAGTAAAAAAAATAATAATTATGACTTTACTCTTTGGAAGACTTAATGGAGAACCTGTGGTTCTGCAAATATTCTGAAATTCAACTTCCCACTTCAGTTATAATGTTTAATAGCAAAGGGTGGTAGGGGACATAATTCAACAACATTTGGAAGACCACATTCTTCATTCTTGCTTAGAATACTTCTACAAATATCTCTTTTTCTTTGACTTCCAAGTTTTGAAAAGGTCCGAACAGTCACCAAACCATTTCATACACTAATTATATAAAAAAAAAATCTAAGAGAATAGAAACCACACTGATTACCTTTTAGTAGCTAGCATAAGTTTTGATGAAAAATATGAAGGTGTGTCACTGATTTTTGCTTCCCTATGCAAATACAGATATCATTTCTAATGCAGTGTTACCTACAGTTTTCTGAGACCTAGCACCATACAGATATAATAAGTCTGCAATTTCCACAATTCTGATTCACCATATAAATTTTAAGAGTTGTATTCATAAATATATATCAGGTGGGAGAATAATTAAGAATATAGATTAAATCTTTAGCTTTCCTTTTAAATTACAGTTATTCAAAATTGTTATGTCTGTTTTGTGGTAAAGCCTGTCAATGTGTAATACATTACACTCACATTTTTATAAACAGTAGATCTCCTAACCTGATGGGCAAGCAATTTGAAATGACGGAGTAGAAGCCAAGTTTATGAAAAGTGCAATAGCAGGATAGACACAGGCGGATAAGGAAATGAGGCTTGCCAAAATAATTGTAGGCAAATAGAAGACAGTTCCTGCAATTGGAAATCTGGCTGTTTAAATGTTGGCAATGTCTTCATGGATTACACTAAGATTTATGAGCTTCAAATAAGGAATAATTTGCAATCCAACATGTTACACAAGGTAGCTGCAGGGAAACCAAAATTTGAATAATATTCATCATCTATCCAGAAATGGGTGTGTTAAGTTTTCCATGTCCCAGATTTTACTACTGCTTCCAGCAAAGTTAATTAATTACTCAGGCCTGGCCCCTAGAAACTGTATGGATAAATGCTTGCCATATTGATCTATTTGTGATGATGATTCACAGCTATTCCAAGGACATTCCACTAATGTATCATATCCATTCACTTTATCCTTTGTCTTCTATTTTTTTAAACTTTGCCAAGCACTGCCTTTTTCCCCCTAATCCATCATCTACTCACATCCAATGCCCAAATTATATGAGTTTCTGCTAGTGAATCCTTGCTTCAAGGGATCAGCCAGTTTGTTTGGTGCAGAACTGATTCACTGATTCTTTTTGCAGTCCTTGATACTCTTAATAATATCTCCAGATCTGTATTTCAAAGCCATCATCTTTTTTTCTCTGACTCTTTCTCAGTGTCCTGCTTTCACAACTCTTCTTTACTACTGGGGGGAAAAGCTCACTGCTTTAAACTGTTCTGACTGTTGTTGTATTAGAAATATCCTTTCTTGTCCTGCGTGGTCTTTCTAAATTTATCAGTGTCTTCCTCTCAAAGATTAATGTCCTGTTCTCAGAGGGCACATTGTTCATCTTTATTCTTGAGCCTGAGAAAACTTTACTTTCTTACCTTCAACTCTGAGTTACAGATAGCAAAATGATTTAAACTCTACTTTAACTTTCTTTGGACAAAATAGAAGAATACATTGAAATAACAACAACAACAACAACAATAATGGCAGCACAGGCAGGCCAAAAAATAATGGGTCTCAAATGCAACAGAAAGAACCACATTCAAATGTCATCACAAATGCTAACAAAAATGGCTTTGTCTTGTGTGTCAAAGAAGCCCTTTGTCCATATAAAGCTCTTTGTTCAGTAGATTACAAACTAAATGTAAGGCAGTAATCTGATGTTGCAGCTGAAAGGACTATGCAACTCTACACTGCATCAACATAAGTACAGTGTCCAGATCATACTAATAGTACCATTCTATTTTGCTTTAGAGGGTGAACAGATTCGAATTACAAGGGGATTCTGATTAATTTATTAGAAAGATCTTCCTGATGGTATGAGCTACTTGACAATGGGCTTCTTCATTAGAGGTTTTTAAGCAAAGGTTGGGAGATTACCTGTCAGAGATGCCAAAGCACTTGATTTCCTGTATCAGCAGGAGTTTCAATTGAACCTTTGAGGTCCTTTCCAACTGATTTTGACTGCTTGTCACCCTTCTGAAATGGTGGCTACAGCAGTAAGAAAATAAAGAATTACAAACCAGTGCTCACCTCCCATTATTGGAACAATAGTTTCTCTGTTGTTTCTAATCTAATATTTATTAGATTCTTCATGGCTTGATAGAAGCAGAGGAGAATGCATTATTACACGGTGCTATTGAGGACCTGTATATTGCACGAGTCAAAAAGAGGGCCGTGAAAATATTCACTGATCCCTCGCATCCTGGACATAAATTGTTTCAACTCCTACCCTCAAAACGACGCTATAGAGCACTGCACACCAAGACAACTAGACACAAGAACAGTTTTCCCCCGAACGCCATCACTCTGCTAAATAAATAATTCCCTCACCACTGTCAAACTATTCACTAAGGCTGCATTACTATTACTATTAGTCTTCTCATCGTTCCTATCACCCATCTCCTCCCACTTATGACTGTATGACTGTAACTTGTTGCTTGTATCCTTACGATTTATATTAATATTGTTTCCTGATTGCTTATTTGTACCCTATGACAATCATTAAGTGTTGTACCTCATGATTCTTAACGAATGTATCTTGTCTTTTTATGTACACTGAGAGCATATGCACCAAAGACAAATTCCTTGTGTGTCCAATCACACTTGGCCAATAAAGAATTCTATTCTATTCTATTCTATTAAGCAAAAGCAGAATAGCAGTGCCCTTCTGTTAGCGGCATTTCTGTTCCAAAGTGGCAACAGCCTTCTTTATTAATGGACTGAGTCACACCTGAGCCCAACATATTGCAAATGAAATACATTGTTGTGTAAATGTACTAAACCCCCCCCCCTCCAATGAAATACAATTCAAATATTTGGCCTGAATTTGTGACACATTTTTATAATATAAGACCATAATTGAGCCCAAAATTTCCATTGCTAAGTGAAACATTTGTAAGGGAGTTTTGCCCCATTTTATGACCTTTCTTGCCAGAGTTGTTAAGTGAATCACCATAGCTGTTTAGTTAGTAACACGGTTGTTAAGTGAATCTGGCTTCCCCATTAACTTTGCTTGTCAGAAGGTCGCAAAAGGTGATCACATGATCCCGGGACACTGAAACAGTCATAAATATGAGTCAGTTGCCACATGTCTGAATTTTGATCATGTGTCCATGGGGATGCTGCAACAGGCATAAATGTGAAAAACGGACATAAGTCATTTTTTTCAGTGTAGTTGTAACTTTGAACAGTCACTAAAGTTGTAAGTCAAGGACTACCCATAGTGTCAGTTGGGCCATTGTCTTAACTGCCCATGAGAAATTTAACTTCATAAATGACAGTAGCAGATAAGATTTAGCCATGTGTCTAAGCTGGCCTTTGGCGAATTGGTCCGTACATTTATTGCTCCTTAGATACATTAGCTCATCATCTGGTCTTTTATACATATTTTTATTTTTCAAAGTATTTTACATTCTGTCATAACTCCTGTACAACCTCTCTGCTGTGAGTCCACAGTGGGTTCAGCTAGATTTTTCTAGAAAACTTCAGCAAGCAAATGTGCATGATTGTATAATACCACAGGCATGGTTACTAAATATTACTCCAATCCAGAAACCCTATTAGAAGAGTTTCTTTATCTAGTGATGAAATAATGAAACCTTTTAAACAACAACAGGGGAAAACATGTGGTTCTATTTCTTTTCCTAATGCTACTTTAGTGTGACTGTGCAACCTTCATTTTATATGAACTGGTTTCCCTTTTTTCAAAGGGGTAGCTGTACTTGTAAAGTTCACTCATACTTTAATGAGAGGATCTTCTGCCAAAACAGTTCCGGGAGAATTTCACTATTCCCACTAAAAATCCTCCCTCACCACACACATCCAAACTGGCTGCGTGTCTAGGAAAAAGAATCTTTTCCCCTTAATTCAAGGGGAACTCACAGCCCACAGGTAACCCACAGACAACACCCAACCAAAACTAGATAAACTTGGAATACTGCATCCAGTTTTGGTCGCCACGATGTAAAAAAGATGCTGAGACTCTAGAAAGAGTGCAGAGAAGAGCAGCAAAGATGATTAGGGGACTGGAGGCTAAAACTGAAACGGTTGCTAGAATTGGGTATGTCTAGTTTGATGAAAAGAAGGTCTAGGGGTGCCATGATAGCAGTGTTCCAGTATCTCAGATGTTGCTACAAAGAAGAGGGAGTCAACCTATTTTCCAAAGCACAGGAGCAAGACAAGAAGCAATGGGTGCAAACTAATCAAGGAAAGAAGCAACCTAAGAACTAAGGAGAAATTTCCTGACAGTTAGAACAATTACCGTATTTTTCGGAGTATAAGACACACTTTTCCCCTCCCTAAAAGAGGGTGAAAATTTGGGTGCATCTTATACACCGAATGTAGCCTACCCGCCAAAAATGGGGTGCGCAGAGACAGCAATTGGCTATGGCATTCCTTGCAGCCTGAAACAGCTGATCGTCGGGAGGCTGATCCAACAATTAGCTGCTTGTGCTAATCAGGCTGTGCTGAAGCTGAAACGGGCTGTTTGCTGCAAGGAGGCAAATTGCTGGGAGGCAGAGGCAGAATTTTTTTTTCCCTTGTGCTAATTAGGCTGTGCTGAAACTGAAAGTGAAACTGAAACAGGCTGTTTTCTGTTTGCTGCAAGCAGGCAAGTTGCTGGGAGGCAGAGGCAGATTTTTTTTCTTATGCTAATCAGGCTGTGCTGAAGCTGAAACGGGCTGTTTTCTGTTTGCTGCAAGGAGGCAAATTGCTGGGAGGCAGAGGCAGATTTTTTTTTCTTGTTTTCCTCCCCCCAAAACGTAGGTGCGTCTTATAGTCCGGAGCATCTTATACTCCGAAAAATACGGTAATCAGTGGAACAACTTGCCTCCAGAAGTTGTGTGTGAAGTTTCCAAAAGATGCCCTAATTAATTCATGAGCCACGAGCCAAGCTTCAAAAGAAATACAGTCATTTATTAGGAACAACATTCTGGCAATACGCCAATGCAGTCAGAACTGACCTCACGTAATTTACGGGCCCCCATGACCCTGTCTCCCCTCTCCTCCCTGGGCATAAATCATATTCTCCAATGAACCAGGTTGGTGGGCTGTGAAACCCACACCCCTCCTGCTGACTCTGGTAACCTAGGACACAATCAGCAAGAAAGGCATTTGTGGAATGTAGTTTCAGTTAGGGCAATCAAGCAGCTCTGTCAGTTCTCCCCCCCCCCACTTATGGCAACTTGAAAGCTGTGCAAGTTGACACAGTTCACCCCAAATTACATTTTAATTGTGGATTTAGAAGGCTGGTCATCTCAGCATACCCAAAGTTTACATTTTGCACTTAGAGAAAGATTAAGATTTTCTACTTAAGAATGTGAGGGAGAAAAAAAATAACATACTCAATACTAGTCTAGTTTCTTGCTCTACCTTTGATGAAAAATTGATATTTGTGTATAAATCAATTGGGTTGTTCGTCAATGATAGACTTCTGGAAAATGGAAATATAGTTTCCCTGCATTTCCAGTGAGAAACAAAGAGGAATAAAAGCAAGGGTGGGATTCAACCGGTTTAGGCGAATCGGATGTTAATTTTCATCTGGTTTGTCAAACCAGTTTTTGCAAGGACTGGCTGACCCCGCCCACCCCGCCCCTCCCAGGAGTCTCCATGCGGCCCGTTTTGGATGCCAGGTAAGTACAGGGCCCGCATGGAGGCTCTGGGAGGGCAAAAAATGGGCCTACCGGAAGTACTGGAAGTACAGAAACAGGCCCATTTCCGGCCTCCGGAGGGCCTCCAGAGCCCGGGGGAGGCCGTTTTTGCTCTCCCGGAGGCTCGAGGAAAGCCTCCGGAGCCTGGGGAGGGCAAAAACGCCCCCCCCCCGCTGCCGTGGTGCAGGAGGCCGAGTAGGCCATGCCCCCATGGCCACGCCCACCCAGCAACCAGGCAGCGAACCGGTTGCTAAAATTTTTCAATCCCACCCCTGAATAAAAGGCAAACAAAAGGTAAGACTCTATTGACTTCAGTTCCTAATGGTAACCTAGGCACATCCACCTAGTTTCCTTGGGAAGCACACCCAAGTATTTTTCCAATCTATTCCACAATTGTAAGCTTTTCTGGGGTTCTTCCATTCAAGTACTAAGCAGGACTGACCCTCCCTTAGCTTTCTTGAAAGAGAATATTAGCTAACTGCTGCTTCCTGAGCTAGAAGAAAAGGCTTCATGGGCCTAAGAAAGGAGAGAGAGAGGGAGGGAGGGAGGGAGGGAGGGAAGGCGAGAGAGAGCGAGAGAGAGAGCGCATAATCCTCATGTGAATACAGTGGCTCTCGTTTGCCAACCCTCAGAGGTTTGGCTTTCTTCCCCTTTTTTATTAGTTTATAATATAAAATACAAAAAAATACAAAAGAAAATGGTGGGAAAGGAAGGGAGGGAAAAGGGAAGGCAAAACTGTAGGGCAAAAGGAAAAAAGAAAGAAAAGGCGTTAACCCTTTGGTGCAGTAGAATAAGATAATAGCATCAAACCTCAACTTTTTATTTTTAGATAATATAAACTAGCAATTTTTATAACAATAAACCTATCTAATCAGTAAAATCCAAAATCAAAGTTTCATTTTTTTTCCACCTCAAGCACAAAGCCCAGAAGTGGTTTCCAAGTAGAAACAAAAATAATTGTGTTTTTTTCTTAATACTGTAGGTTTGGCTCTCTTCCCTGTGTGAACTACTATCATTGCTATAGAAGAAATTTCACTTTCCCATCCTTCCCTTATAGAAGTTCCTTTGCTATTGTTGCAACTGCTTTGGGACAGGAGAATTTATAAGTTATAATCATAAGGGTTGCATGAATTATATCTCAAGGTTGGAATAGAATAGAATAGAATAGAATAGAATAGAATAGAATAGAATAGAATAGAATAGAATAGAATAGAATAGAATAGAATAGAAAAGAATAGAATAGAATAGAATAGAATAGAATAGAATAGAATAGAATCTTTATTGTCACTTTAAATGTACACTAATCAGCATACATTAAAATGAAATTTCATTGCATTCAGCTCTCAAAAAATACCATTACGCATATGAATTGGGTGCAAAGATAAAAGAAAGGAAGTTTTCAAGGGGGGGGGGAATGGAATAAAGGCTCTGTGCTCAATATATTTCAAGTATTTGATAGTGAAATTTATAAACTATATTATCATGTCTGCTATGAACATTCTGCCATCAATAAGATAATTGACAGTTTCCTTTTATCACCCAGATATGTTGGTCTTCATCTCCCAGAATTCATGAGCATTGCATCAAAAACCTGGGATAGAACATGAATTTTAAAAAAGCATCTAGCTCATCAAGAAAAATACTAGTGGGCCAAACATTATATACCAGACCAAGAAATATAGAATGAAAGCCACCTTTGTTCATTTCCAGTGATCAGTGCCTTTGGATAGGACTCATTATATACAATCAAGGATTTCCTTTAAAATACAGTGCATTGGTGAACAACAAATAAGGTTCAAATATTGGCAGATATTATATTTCCCTTGAAATCATACTGAAATCCAGCATTAATGCTACTTAGTGTAGACACCATGATTTTAATAAACTAGCATAATAAAACACAGCATAATGTTCTATCATAAAGAGCCAAAACTGACATTTTTGTAAGATATTCTTTTGTCTGTCTTGGGATCACATTGACTCAAAAGAAATCACAAGTTCAAAGAGGTGTGATTTTTATCTTAAAAACAAACAAAACCCACCAATGTTTGCTTAACATGGCCGATAAGTATTTCGTTAAAGTGACTCTTGGAGCCTTTCTATATTTGAAGATGTTGGTAGGAAAATAGGGCTTAGCTCTAATGTGCTTGAGAGGGATGGTTAAAGTATGTGGTTTTAGCTGAAGGAAATGAAAGGGGTTACAAGTCTGTCTTTTGGTAAGCTAGGCTTTATGCTTCAAGAATTTGTAGTGTTCTCACAGCAGGAAAGCCAGGAGACCTGGGGAGTGAAAATGGATGGAATAAGGCTGTCCTCCTGGAGGACTGAAGTAATTGATGGTACAGTGAGAAATCTGAAATCCATGATAAACTCGAAGTCTGCAGAGAACACATTACAGAACAGAGAAAAAGATTATCCCACAATGCACTGTCTGCCTGAATGAAGTACAGTTTCTTCTCTACCTACCATCATTTGCCCTCCATGAAAGACCGTTTATATATTTTAATAAAATGGAAACTGAGGCTTTTCTGGTAAGTTAAAAGATTTATTAAAGTTGCTTTTTTTTTTTTTGCATTAGCTGGAAATGTTCTAAGAGTGGAAATTTTAGTTGGAAAAAAAATTAACTGATCTCTAAAACATGCAACATTTCCTCAAGCTTCCAAGCGAACCTTTCCAGTACCAGGGGCAAAGGAATTTTCTATTCTATAATGATATCAAAGGAGATACATGATCTCTGGAGACTTTCACACTTTCATTCATTTGTTGCAAGAATTGAACTACATAAGACTAGGCTTTGTATTTAATGTGTTTAGCATTTTGTGGATTTGGATTTAATGTGATTTTCATTTTACATTTCTTAAAATATTTCAAGTTCAGTTACTGTAGCTTACCCTAATTTAGTTCCTCCAAAGTTGTTACTAATATCCATTGGCTTCTATCACCAGGTCTGTTGGCCTTTTGGCTGGGACGATGCCAAACAGGAACCATGTTGAGCAACGCTAATATGTACTGGCCAAGGCTAACAATGGATTTCATGCAAAATCCAGAACTGGAGTTCAGTCTGTGGTAATTTCTCTTCAGAGAGTCCCAGATCAAAGTTCAAGGAATTTAAGTCCTGCTTCCAAAAGAAGTTTTTCCACAGAAACATGCCATATGCCTGGCTGAAGGGATACCAAATTGCTTGATATTCCCTATCTTGGCTTATGATTTCAAGGGATAGTCCACATGTACCTGTTCTATTTAATTGAAGTTAAGGAATCTTTGGAAGTGGTCCCCAGGATAAGAGAGGAAGCAACAGTATATTTACTTTTAGGTCAATCCAGGCAAAAAGGTATATAGCAATTAGAGGAGCATATATTTTTGATGTTTTGGGATAAAATTATTCTCACTAGAAAATGGAATATTGGGTATATCACTGAGAAAGAAGTACCACTTAATAATCTTTGATCAGAGCCAGAGGTGGGTTGCTCCCGGTTCGGACCGGTTCTTTAGAACCGGTAGCGGGAATTTCCCTGTTCGCTGAACCAGGAGCGATCGCCAGTTGGCCACGCCCATGAACCGACTCTCTCGGCAGTGCCATAGGCGCCGCCATTTTGTTTTTGTCTTCTGCATACGTGCAGAAGCTGTATTTTGCTTCTGCGCATGCGCAGAAGCTGGGTTTTTGGCACTGCGCATGCGTGCGCAAAGCGCACATGCCCACACAGCGTAGGAGGAAGCGAACCAGTGGCGAGGTAAGTTAGAACCCATCCCTGATCAGAGCATAGATTTAACATCTTCCTTAAACCTCAGGCTTCTTATATTGTTTTTTATTGCATTTACATCTACCTTTCTAGCACAAAGCTATATATACAGTTCTTAGGTGTAAAGGATGACATCAGTCTTCTGGGTAGAGATAGTAGCTTACCAAGAAAACACAGGGATTTCATAGCTCGTGTGTGTGTGTAAGCCCACTTTTTACTTCTGAAGAGATTGGAAATTTTAAAGAAATAATCTATAGTTGTCTTCGCAAGCTTCATTCTTTTAAGCAGAGCTTTGTTTGTGGTTGTCTGCTCTTTTATTTTCAACTTGGTTTTTAAACCTGATGAAATTGTCAAGTATTCTGTCATTTCCCCTTCTGGACAAAGTGACAGGAAAAATAATAAAATTCTGGTGGGTTTGGTTTGGTTTGGTTTGGTTTTTACTATTCTAGGAGGGGTTAAAAAAAGAGGGGAATAGCAATAGCACTTATCAATTAGAATGCTAATTAGAATACACCAATCAGGAGTTGTGGGAAGTGCAATTCAGGCCGAATATCAAGTCAGTCTTTGGCCAAAATGGAGGAAGAAACAGGATTTATTTTTATTTTTGTCAAGCATGTATAAGATAATAGATATTAGTATAAACATGTTTATGAATAGATGAAATGGATACAAATAAATGGGGACATTAGGACAGGGACTGTAGGCACAATGGTGCACTTATGCACGCCCCTTACAGACCTCTTAGGAATGGGGTGAGGTCAACAGTAGATAGGCTAAGGTTGAAGTTTTGGGGGTTTGGGGAAGAGACCACAGTGTCAGGCAGTGCATTCCAGGCATTGATCACTCTGTTGCTGAAATCGTATTTTCTGCAATCGAGTTTGGAGTGGTTTACCTTGAGTAAACAGAAAAGCTTTACTTTCACTGTTATTCTGTGGGTTTGTTGTACAAAAACGACTAGTTACCTCATCATGATCAGAAGTCACTGATGAGAATGAGTTGTGTTGCTTTACCATCATCCTATCTTTCCATAGTTTTAACTCAGGGAAGTTTTAACTCATCTTAATGACTAAGCAATGTTATTATCACATGAGCTATAGTGGTTATATATCTACTTCATCAGGCAAATGGAATAATTTCCTATGAGAGAGGTTTCTACCTATATTTAGTTGTAGGAGAGTTGGGGAAAGAACATAGGAGGAGATGATGAGAAGAGGCAGGATTGATGGGGACCAAGAGGCATAGAAACAAAATTGTTTAGATAGTGATTATAAGAAAAGTAGGGCTATGAGTCAGTTCTCTGCAGCAAAACTGTCTGATCTCTAAAGGCCAGCAACTCGCGTATGCCATGAGATTTATGGTCCTGAGAAAATTTATATACACAGTTGTTTGTGTTTAGAGGGCAAGGAAATATGATGTGTGGAAATAGTAAAAATAAAGGTGAATTACAGGGTTAGGGTTAGGGTTTTGAAAATGATCAAATGTGAATTAATTATACTTTATTTGACATGGACCATTTAGCACTGATTAACTGTTGTTCAGTCACTAAGTCGTGTCCAACTCTTTGGACCACATGGACCATAGCATGCCTGGCCCCCTGGCTCCCATTGTCCTCCACTGTCTCTCAGAGTGCTTGTTGCTGGGGAGGTGCGGCGATCGCTTGGCCAGGGCGGCCTCAGTGGTGGCTGCATCGGCCACTCTGCCTGTGCAATGTCCCGCTCTGGCCGGCTGCGTGACAAGTGGGGCGACCTGGCGAAGATGAAGGGCTACCTGCACTGACCCACCCGGGTAAGCGCCGCTGCCCAGACCGAAGGGAAAGCTCCATGGTGGTGCGGCTGGGCCTGCCCTGGCCCTCTCCCCGCACGGGGGGCTGCCGCCCCACGGCCGGCAGTAGCTTCCGCCCCTCTCACTCCGCTTCGCCAGCGGGAAGTGCCGCGGCGGCTGAGCCTCCTTCCCCCGGAGCGCCGGACTCCGCAAGCTGAGTTCCCGGAGTGGCGCCGGCGGTCAAAGAGAGCAGGCAGGTGGCCGGGTGGGAAGCCAATGGGCTGCTTCGGAGCCCCAAGCCTCGTGGAGCCAGCATGGGAGACATGCTGCCCCGACATGCTTTCCTGCCTTCCACGTGGCCTTCCGCTTGCCTGCCTTCACAAGCTGGCTACAGGGACACCGGGAAGGCTGCGTGGAAGGCAGGAAGCATGTTGAGGCTGCAGGGAAGGGAGTAGGCTGCTACCTCCCTTCCCTGCCACCCCAACATGCTTTCCTGTCTTCCACGTGGCCTTTCTCTTGCCTGCCTTCGCAAGCTGGCCACGGGGACACCGGGAAGGCCGCGTGCAAGGCAGGAAAGCATGTTGGGGCTGCGGGGAAGGGAGTAGGCTGCTACCTCCCTTCCCCGCCACCCCGACATGCTTTCCTGCCTTCCACGTGGCCTTCCGCTTCTTCCTTCCCCCCCCCACCGCCAGCGTCGGCCTTACCTTCTGCTGCTGCTGCTATGGGGCTGTCTGAGAGCGGTGGAAAACGGCAAGCGGAAAAGGCCCAAAAGGCCGGAAACGGTAAGCGGATGTCCCAAGGCTGCTGCACATGTGCACCGCATCTCCCGCAGCCCTCTTCCGGTGTGGACTCGCGTCCTACCGCATGTGCAGTCCCAGGACACCCGCTTGCAGGGCGAGTGAGCGGCGACCGCCGGACCGGTTCAGGGGCGTGGCCAGCCAGCCATCGCTGGCGGTTCGATGAACCACCAGCGGCCATCACTACCGGTCCACCCGAACCGGTTCGAACCGGGAGCATTTCACCCCTGCCTGGTACCATTTCAGTCAAATGGCTGTCCAATCTCTTTGTAAAAACCTCGTGTTGAAGCACTCACAATTTCTGGAGGCAAGCTGTTCTACTGATTAATTGTTCTGTCCAGAAATTCCTCCTTAGTTCTAAATTGCTCCTCTCCTTGGTTAGTTTCCATCCATTGCTTCTTGTTCTGCCTTCAGGTGTTTTGGAAAATAAGCTGACCCTCTCTTCTTTGTGGCAGCCCCTCAAATATTGGAAGACTGCTATCCTGTCACCCCTAGCCCTTCTCTTCGTTAGAGTAGACATATCCAATCCCTGCAACCGTTTATATGTTTTATCCTCCAGTCCCCTAATCATTGCTGATTTGATCTCCTTGCCTTCATTAACTAGCTAGCTAAAAACTATAATGTGTCCATACTCAATCCATGAGAAATTGTGTGGAATCTTATAGTGACTGGGATGGGATTTGCATAAGGAATGGATAGTAATTGACATTACTTGGGGTAGGGTAGTTGGTTATTGGTAGTTGATACCTGCTTAAAGGTCAGTGGGCTATCATGCAAGCCTGTCTCAACCTGATATCCTCCAGATGCCACTGATCCTCCCCACATTAAAATAAGATACTTTTTCCCACATTAACATAACCATGGTACATACATACCCTGGCAATTGGTTGCTGTTGTTTTTTATGTGTACAGGGTCACATTAAGATTGCGTACCAGGAATCGTTTGACATAGCCGGTTGCCAGCCCATGAGTGAGACAAGCTAAAGTGGTCCTTTCTTGAATCAATATTGAAGTGTCATTTCCCTCTTTATCACAATGCCATCCAAGGGGAACTTCAAAGAATAGGAACCTTTGTTAGGGTTTTCACCAGTAGTGGGTTCTAAAACCCGTTGCTACTAGTTCGCATGCGCGTGCTACCAGTTCAGTTCGCGTACCTGGGCGGGTGGGCGGAGCCTCCCGCAGCCACTACCGGTTCTCAGAACTGGGCCGAACCGGGAGCAACCCACCGCTGGTTTTCACCCATTAAGGGAAAGGGAAGTCAGAAGCCTGCAGTGACTGGGGAAAGAAGCAGCAAGGTCAGGATAGAAATGGGCAAAGGAGGAGAACCCATTTTATGTTGGTGTCATTTTTTTACTAGCTCAGCAATGGTGGAGAGTACTCCAACTCAGGAGATGAGAAAGGACAGCAGACATCCTAAAGGCCACTGCTGTCCTTGACCACGCCAGCCACTTTAATAACAAATGACTGCCCAAGTAATTTGAACCACTGTGAGTTTTTTTTAATGTGTGAAAATCAGATAATGGGTAGAAAGTAAAGGCTAAAGTAAGCAGTGGGGGGAACAAAACTTGCTGATCCAAATCCTCTTGACAGGACAGCTTCAAGATTAATTATGGTAGTTCTGAGATCCCCTGAGAAAGAGGAGAAGACTCTTTGGGTAGGGGAGAGCAGATCCAATTACTACTGAATGTTGGGAAGGAGAGAGAGAGAGAGAGAGAGAGAGAGAGAGAGAGAGAGAGAGAGAGAGAGAGAGAGTATTGCTCCTGGCATTAAAATATATTGATTTGGTTTTTAAAATGTGTCCAAAGTCTATTCATTTCCCCACTTGGCAACTTCTCTTCTTCTAAAAGTCTTCCTATTTGTCAAAGGGTTTGCAGCTGGATTCCTTCCTGCTCGCATATAAATTGGTGGTGTCTGAAATGGCAACAGGCAGCATTTAACCTTACAGTATTGACTGTGCTGCAAGAGAGAAAAAGAACACGCCAGCCTTTCTGCTCCCTGGGAACTGTTTACCTGGAGAGGCGATTGGCACACACACTCCCTCCCGGCTGGAGCCCACTCCGATCTGCAAACCTGCCAGCACGCTGGAGACTTTCCCAAACCGGAGCCTCTAAAAAGATGATTACTTGGCTCTAAGGGATCAGATTACTTTGTTCTTAGAGTTACATTTTAACCGGGAAAAGTTTAACAACTTTGACTTATGGACTCCTACAACTGGCAGGAGAAAAATGAGCAGAGGAAGTCATGGAAAATAACCACAAGTGAGGCCAGCCCATGCTCTACATAATTCCTGTGCTCTTTGTCCAATTGTTTTTGGGGGTGCTGAATTTGAAAAATTCAGGTTAGTGTCAGCTGCCACCTCATGCTTGTGCTTCGCAGCCGGGCGGGGGTGTGGGGGGTGGGGGCGGGGGGGGGGGTGGGGGGGGGGGGGGGGGGGGGGGGGGGCTGGGGAAAATATTTTCCAGATACACAGGCCTGGCCTCACCAAGTGCTGATTTATGCCAAGTTTATAAAAAGCAGCTGCAGACAGAGCTGAATGAATGGATTACACTGCTGTCTGCTTTCCAGAATGTGCTTTAGTTCACACCCTGTCCCAGAGAGCAAGGCTGATCTCTTAGCACTCCATAAATTTACTTTTACACACGCGTGTGCATGCTGGAGCAAAGGAGGAAAATCTTCCTGGCCAGTATCCTCCCTCTCTGTGTCTGCATCAGAGTAAAAACTCTCTCACAAGTGAGTCAAAATATTTTTTTTTAAATAAAAAAAATAAAAACCTGTTCCAGTGCCTTTAACACTAGCATGATGCAAAAAAAGACGAAACCAAGGAAGTATGTCCTCACTGCTTTTCTACCACTCCTGGTAGAAAATGAAAAATACAGCCATTTAATTACCAAAATGATTTGAACTGCTTAATTAATTAGAGCAGCCCTGCCCTATGCATTGAAGACAGTCACAAGATCCAGAAACAGGTGTGGTGGTGTAGGAAGTTAACACCTATCCCCCTCCTAGAGGAATGAAATATTTTAGGAAATATTAAAAAGGCAGAATATTATATTTCCCTGGATGAGAAAATGGAGAAACATGTTTTAGGCAGGAAACAGACTCACTCTTAATAGCCCCCACCTTTGTCAATGGGCCATTAAAAAAGCCTGGGCCAGTCTATTCTACATAACAAAAATCTACCCTCTTCATGCAGACCCATCTTGCAAACAGAAACTCACCACATGGAAAATTACATCAGCCAGCACTCAAAGCAAGCCTGGGAGACAGCCTAAAAGGTTAGCTAAGACCCCCTCCCCCTGGGAGACTGACCACCAATCAGAGTTCTGACAGCCAATGGGATATGTTTTTCTTGTACAGGAACAGGAAACTCTTAAGGTGGGGCCCAACAGAGGGTATAAAACTCAGGCACTCTCAGCATCTCGCCCCTTCTCTTCTTCTTCAACATCTTCGAAGCATGTGATCCCCCTTTTCCCCAGGACCTCAAACCATGTGGTCCTGCTGTCCACCATTAAACCATCTTTCCAAGCAGTCTCCATGTTTCCAGTGTCTTTTTCCCCACTTGGAACTGAACCCAGAAGGACATTTCTTACAACAGTGGCAACAGATCCAAAATTTTGTGTACTATAGCAGTTGCACAAGATATAAACATTTTGTGCTGAATCCAGAGGACTGGGCTCAGCCATGAAAAGTCTGGGAATATTTGACCCATTGGGAAGCAAATATCGATATTGCTAGGTGCTGAATAAAGTAAAAATAAAAATATCATAAGTGACCGTCCAGTTGAATGTGCTTCTAATAAAATTTAGATTACGAAAAGGGATGCATTTTAAGTCACAGATGGGTGGAGTCCATCCATTGTAATTCCCCCAGATTGTTGCAGGAATGGGAAATAGCAAGACGATGGTTGGGAGAAAAAGAGATGGGAATAGATGATGTTTCCAATATCCTTATTCTAGTATTGCCCAAGGCTTTAATATATCAGGATTTGTTGGAGTGCCCAAGCTCTTCAGGTCTGGTTTTACTCTTCCCCAACACAGTGTCCATCCTGTGTGCAGCCCTACAGCTTCTGTTGTTGCCTGTATGCAGTCATCAGCCAGGCTGCCTGGAACAGAGGAGAGAGTCACCAAGCTGAGGGAGGAGACTGTCCTGCACAGCTGGAAGGTTCCCAAAGAGGACAGAAACATAAGTACAGCTCTTCATAGTGCTGTGCCAGAGACCAGTCAAGCTGACTGACCTTGCAAATATCACAGCCTCAAGCTTTTCCATTAAAGGCCATCGACAACTTGCAACCAGCCCCAGCGCAAGCATGCCTCAGTGGCATCTTCTTTCTGCTGGTGTCCCAGCAAAGTTGCTCTCTTCATCTCATTCCCACC
>QLTV01001839.1:6182837-6195645 GCA_003457575.1 Thermophis baileyi
CTTGGCTTGGTGGGCGTGGCTTGGTGGGCATGGCAGGGGAAGGATACTGTAAAATCTCCATTCCCTCCCCACTCCAGGGGAAGGATACTGCAAAATTCCCATTTCCTCCCGATCAGCTGGGACTCGGGAGGCAGAGAATAGATGGGGGTGGGGCCAGTCAGAGGTGATATTTACCGGTTCTCCGAACTACTCAAAATTTCCGCTACCGGTTCTCCAGAACTGGTCAGAACCTGCTGAATCCCACCTCTGATACTGTAGCCCTCATTTATTTTGACATCATCCAAGAACAGCCTCAAGGTGTGTAAAATTGTCACCCATTAAAGGGGACATAGGCAAATGTAGTGTCTTCAAAAAAAAAGGGGGGGATGATTCCAGCTGGATTCCAGCAATACGAACAGTACATTTCATGCTGGTACAGTTTTCTGTTGACAGAATGATGGGTGGGTAGCATTTCAGCTCAGCAATGGAGAGACTTGAAAGATGGTTAGGCTGCGGGTGGCAGACACAATTGCAGTTTGAAGGATTTTGAAAGCCTCCTGCTTTTCAATCGCCTGGAATAACATTGCTAAGAAACTTACACATATCGGTCAAAAGAATGTTTCCTGGCAATTGTTTTGAGAACAGTTTTTCTCAGAAGTAATTGCTCCTGAGAGGCTTGCATTTACCTTTTTAACGTTTTTATTTTATTTATTTTTGGGGGAGAAAGGAGGAATTTTTGCACCACTGTTTCCTACAATAAGGAGTTTAGGAGTGGATCCAAAATACAGTATTCCTAATGGCTCATAAAGCCATTTCTTTTTCCTTCAGGGTGGACTGCTGGGTGAAATTATCAGTTCATGGAAAATCAAACCGGGGGAGGAGGGAGGCAACACTTTTACAGGAAAAGAGGAATTAATTTTCCACACTACAAGAGTGCCACATTGCCCCCTAGTGGCAACCTTTTAGAAGTCGCCATATTTCTCCTAGTAAGATTGCGGCTTCTGGAAGGCAATTATCTTTTTAGTTTTCAATTGAGAAAAAAACAATATTCAATACCAGACAGTGGCACTATGAAAATTAACTTATTCCTGATGTCACTCCCCTATCTGCCCCCTTTTCTGGGCCTAGATGTCTTTAGAGGTGTGAAGGAAGCAGTCTTGAATGGTTTATGGAAGATCAAGATCTTCCATAAACGAGTAGCTTAATCATAAAGCTTTAAAGAAGTCATCCAGTTCAATCCTTTGTTCTGGCACTAGCTTTGGGTTGGATTAGAGGACCTCAAAGTTCCCTCACAACTGTAAGATTTTAAGTTTCCAAAGAGCCTCTATCACTCTCTGCATAATGCGGGGTGCTAGTATTTGGAAATACTGGGGGAAAATGAGCCAATACATTGACTATGTATCAGAGGTGGGTTCCTCCCAGTTTGGACCGGTTCTATAGAACCGGTAGTAACTTGACGGCCTGGGTCACTAGAACCTGCAGCGACCCAGGCCTGCCACACCGCCGAACCGGTTCTTTCGGCGGTGCCATAGGCACCGCCATATTGTTTTTTGCTTCTGCGAATTTTATTTATTTGTTTGTCAAACATGTACAAGATAGCAGGTATAGGTATAAACATAAACATAATCAAAGTGAATACAGATAGATGAGGACAATAGGACAGTAGGACAGGGACGGTAGGCACGCTGGTGCGCTTATGCACGCCCCTTACAGACCTCTTAGGAATGGGGTGAGGTCGACAGTAGACAGTCTAAGGTTAAAGTTTTTTGGGTTTGGGGAAGAAACCACGGAGTCAGGTAGTGAATTCCAGGCATTGATCACTCTGTTGCTGAAGTCATATTTTCTGCAGTCGAGTTTGGAGCGATTTACCTTAAGTTTGTATCTATTGTGTGCTCGTGTATTGTTGTGGTTGAAGCTGTAGTAGTCATTGACAGGTAGGACATTGTGGCAGATAATTTTATGAACTACATTTAGATCGGTGCTTTTTTCAAGCACTGCGCATGTGCAAAGCGTGCGCAAAGCGCACTGCACATGCGTGAAGCGCACTGCACGTGCGCGAAGCACATGCGCGCCCACGCAGCGCATCACTGAGTGAACCTACAGCGAAGAAAAGCAGAACCCACGCCTGCTCTGTATGTAAAGGGAGCTAAAAAGTAATGTTCCAGCCTTCCCTAACCTGATTTTCAGAAGTTCTGAAGAGTAACAAGCCAGTATTTGTAGCTGTTGTGGCCAATTACTAGAAATGCATAGCTTCTGGAAAGTTACATATTAATTCCCCATACCTTTTAAGAATAGGTACCATCAGCTCCTATTTCTCAGTAACTCTCCACCCACCCCCGCCTGTGTCAAATTAGTATTATTTGGGCTAAACTGGGGGCATCTATTTTGGATCTAATTCGAATGCATTCAGATGTAGGCATTTTAACAGCTGGGCACTTGAATGCTAGGCTTGCCACATTTGATGTTTCATTTGCTTTGACAGTACCGCTCCAGGAAATCATTTGCTCTCACTCCATCTTCAGCTTTCTAAAGACATGTGGATTAACCATAGGCAGTGCAGGCTGTTGCAATGGCCACCAGATTCAACTTGCATATTCTCAGTGTATCATTGCTGGGAATCCTGAAAGGGGCTTAACAGGGTTTCTGTACTATCATTGAATTCACTACTTTTATATAATGCTACATATTTTTTATTCATTGTCCATCCTGACTGTGATCACTTCCCATTCACTGGCAAATTAGCAAGGAATGCTCCTGTTCACCCATAAATCCCTCCAGGAAAAAGGCCTTGTGAACCAGATAGACCAAGGAGTGAAGACTATTATCTTGTACTTCTCACATTCTGTCACTCTTCATACACTTTGACTCTCTATCCATGCTGATCAGTAGTAGATGTTTTGTGTCTCTTTCAAATGCTAATTACATCCAGGAGGCCTTGCAGACTCAAACCCACCTAAGATACAAGGATCTCTCAAAGCCTTGGTTTGATCATGAATACCTTGAAGATAGGGCCAGACCAATCAAAGATTTTAGAGTATACAAAGACAGCAGACTATAATATTTGCAAAAAATTGTCTTCAAAACGAAAAAAGTTTACAAAACTCTTATTGAAAAGAAAAAAGTAAGAGGCTCAGAGAGGTAACTAGTAGATTGTTCAGTTTACAAAACAAAATAATTCCACCTTTTTTGGCACTTCATTGCTCCCTGGTTTCCAAAAGTCTCTGTTGAACATCATGCTTGATTGATTCTGAGGTGCTGGATTAAGTATTTTTACACCTTGTGTACAGATGCAATAAAGAGTCCACCCTTGTTGGATCTCTGCAGCAGTGACCTCCTCTCAAGATGATCAAACACATTTTGCAATTCAACAACAGCAAAGCAACCAGAGGGGATACTAGTGGGCCTCATTGGGAGATTCTTCTCCCATGCACAGTATTTAGCAAATCTCTCTTGCCTGTCCAATTTTTACCCACTCCCGCTACAGGGTTTTGCCATCTTTATTATCAGAAAGACGACGCAATGGCATCATCACAGCACAAGAGCGACTTTGCCCCACCTGCTGGTTGAAATAGAAACAGACTCGCCCTTGTGCTTTTATTGTTCTGTTTGGTGTGACAAGCTGACCTAATCACTTTCATCTCCCCCTTTCTGGCATTAGCCACTCTTTCTGCCCACTTCACTTGTGGAAAAATAGGAGGGAGCATTACCTTTTTGTTTGGGAGTTTGCAAAATGAAAGGCAGGATATCAATTTAATAAATAAATTCTCACATAAGCTGAGAGGAGCACCCTTTCCTCTTCTTAGCTGACAGAAGAGTTGTTTAATTTGCTGCAATCACCATGAGACTATTTAGCAAGATTCAATACTTTTATGTAAGGTTTTCTCTGCACGCTCTTGGTTATCTTCAGTGGGTTTATCTCTTCTTTCTCCCTCCCCCCTTCCCCAGCATGAGTGTTTTGGTCTGTGATTGTAAAATAGTTAAGTAAACATAAAATAAAAATACAAGGCCACACCCATGTTGCTTTCTTAGCAAACAGATTGTAGTCCATCACAACAATTTTATGGACACATTTTTAACTTCCCAAGGGAAGCTCTAGAATTGGGGTTTTCTAATGATATCCTAATACTAAGACCCATCTTGCTTCACTTTTTCAAGATCAACTAAATCCAGCTACATGCTAGGTGTTGCCATCTACTGCAACATAATGCCTGATACACAAAATATTACTTCTACTTTCTAGGGGAAAGGAGGATTGTGTTTGATGTTGCATAGGGTTAATTACACTTCTATCTTGACTAGCCTGTGGAGCTGAGATTACTACCGGTATATAGTCATTATGCGTGTCCTAGCTACGTATTCCGGTAGTTTGCAATTATGGAAGGTGAAAGTTTAGAAGGAAAACATTTAGGAGGAGACTGCAGTCTTGCACAATACTTGAGATGCTTGTACAATAGCTGATGACATTTTGTGATTATGTAAAAGTTGTTTTTTTAATTGGGGGGGGGCATTAAAACCACAGCACTCTCTGAAAAGGCTGCCTAGACCTGAATCAGCAGGGAGGGGTGATTTGTCTGTGAGGTACTTCTTAGTACCTTGCATTCTTGGCAGAAAGGCCTCCTTCAGCTTTTGTGAGGGTCAGAGAAGGCAGCCGCAGCAGGCCAAGTGAAGCAAAATGGCTTCTTCACTTTTCCCTTAGAATAGAGATGGCAATGTTGCTTTGCAAAGTCTCTTTGGGTGGGTGCTTTGCTTGAATGCTCCTTGGATAGCTGCACAATTATGGTAGCCGTTGATGCATTTCTAATTGTATTTTAAGTAATTTAAGTTTGTGGTAATCTCCACACCTAGAGTTATAAAGAAGCCGTGCCTTTGGTCTCTCCTCAATTTCCCACCACTCAGCTTGACTCAATGATCTTGATTCTTGTATTGTTGAAAAATCAATCTTCTCCTAACCATCATTATACACACCATTTTGTTTGGTCCTCCCCCTTGGAAGAAAGGCACAAATGGTGCCCTGATCCACAAAAGGTCGTTGCTGCTGCTGCTCCTCCTCCTGCTGGATGGGATAAGAAGGAACATTCTTTCCTGTGCATGCCTGAAATGCCTCCCAGGAGACTGGAGACTATGGTCAGGTCCCAGCTGGCCTCTAAGTATGGTACAAGCATGTCTTGGCAACCTTTTTATTAATTCCACAGTTGAGACAGGTTTCAATTGTCCTTAACTATTTCACTGCTAAAGTGTTTCCTCACTGCTGCCAGAAATTCTAAGGCATGCCAAATCTCATGTGCTGTGCTGAATGTGGAAACAGCCCAAAGACTATTACCGGTATTAATTCAATTTATGTAGCCACCCTTTTTACCAAGGTGAAGCTAAGTGGCGTACAGAGATTAAAACTACCATGCCGAGGAAAATCCACAACTCTTATAAGGAACAGCCAATATTCATGCCAGAGCCAAAGCACCAGTGCCTACTTCAAATCTGAATGCTGCAACTGCTACACAACAATACAATCAAAAGGTTTAATTTGCGAGTACTGATTTTTTGTTGTATGAAATACTTTTTATTTGTAAAGTCCCAATTAAAAATGATCCGTTATTCCCATAAATCAAAATGTTCACTTTGTACTCTAAAGTTACCTAGCTGCAAGAACAATGGTAGTCCCATGGCATTTGCCTTAATAGATGTTGTGTTGTTGTTACTTTGTCTGCCTATTTTGCAATCCTCAACTGATATGTATATATGGCAAGTCTAATGAAACCAGTCACTCTTCATTACACTTCAGCAATAACTAACTATTTCAGCGAAGAATCTACTTTCGCTCAAGAGTTACTATCTGACCTATAGTGTATTCGGCATTGCTATCTATAGGTCAATTAAAGGTTCCATTCAGGCAATAGTTAAGAATATTATTTCCATCCTTTGATCTCAAAACATATTTAAAATGGTTGCTTCCAAATGACACCCCAATGAAATTTCAAACATTTTGCTCTCCACTACAGCTGCATCACCTGCACTTTTCAAGGGCTCCAATCCTCAGAAAAAGTCTTGGGGAAGAGGGCACAGAGGGCTACAGTGAGGAGAAGGGATGGAAAATCCCCACTATAAAATGTTTTGGGCGACTTTGGTAGCAATGGATATTATTTATTTTAAATTTTATATAATTCAGTTATTTGGCTTATAATAATTAAAACTATAATGCATTTTGAAACTTATGCAACCTACTGCATCAAACTAAACACATACCAACCATGTACACTGTTCATCCTAGAGCCTTTATTAGGAATTAAGTAGAAATTAGGAATTCTATTTCAGGAGTTTCATGACATTGAAAGAGATAAAAGAAAAAAAAAAGGCCCAATTGTCAAGCCATATTATTAGCAAAGAAAATTAAAGCCCAGGAAAATCAACCCTTAGTAGCTAATTCAGAGAATGGATTCCCCTTCTCAGGGGGAGGGCAATCTCTGTGGGCCCAGAAACAGGGGCCAAAAGCAGAAAGGGTGGAGCTTGGATTTGAACAGTAAGCTATGATTTGCAATATAGAATGTTACATTTTACAGACTGTGTACAATTGTTTTGGGTGTGTTTGTATAAGATCCTGGGCTGGAGGGAGCAACCGTTTGTCTCTTTGGAAAGTAATTGCCCATTCTTCCTCTCAATAATTTTCTTCTAGGCCTATAACATTATTATATGTAAATCCCAAATATCTTTAAAAATGTTTGTTCTAAGAAAGGAATCTAGCCTCCAGTATACATCTTACTTCTTGTCAAGGAAATCAGGAGCAGAGAGTAAAATGGCTGGTGGCTGCATTCTTAGCCAACTGATCAGTAGCACAGGAACTATGGAAGAAAGGTTGGGAGGCCCCTTGTGGGAATCAGCACAGGACCAAGCCACCACATTCTGTGTAGTCTGCCTTAGGCACTGAAATTTAATTTGCTAGAAAATTAATTCAACCAGTATCTGTTATTTTCGCACTTTTTAAAGGAAGAACAATTAAATCCATCCTGAAAGATCTGGGAACAGTGATCCAATGAGAAAAATTAGTAATGACTGAGATGCAAAAGCCTATTGCTTATAGTGGATAATCATTAACTGATTATAAACATAATCAGTTTATAACATAAACACTGCTAGCAACCCGATAACCATGCTGCACAGACCAAGTTAATAAACTGTGAGATCTTAAACCTCTCTCTGACACTGAGACGCTAAATGAGACTGTAATTCTTATTCAACATCAATATATTACAAGGAATGAACTTATACAGTAGTACATATGGGAATACTTTGATTCAAGAAATCTAAGAGAGCTGAAGAGCCAACAACAACTTTCAGTTTTAAGGATTTAAAATAGTATAAAATATGTAGCAGTGATTAAATCTTTATTTAATAAACAAGGGAGTAATAGATGATAAAAAAATTAAAATAAAGGATGCCGATAGAAAATGGCAAAATAGACTGGGCATAGACACAATATGCAGGAAGAGTTAGGTACAGACTTAAGAGACCATAAAAGTCAGATGTCTGAAATACTTGTTATGATGCACAGTGTTATGCAAGAAAGAAAATCCGATTTCTACATTTTGTGGTAAATCTCTGGACAAGTTGCAGCAGTTGGTTAAATAATTAAAACTCAAATTCCTGCAAACAGCAGGAATTTTTAGCAAATTTACGTTTTTCTTATCATAGAACTCAAAATGATTGTGATAAAAATGGAGTAAATGAATAAGCCTGAAATAGGTTTGCATGCAGGTGGTCTGGGAATTTTACTCAGTTCTGCTTCACAAAACGGAGTTCCGGGCTTACTATTCTTTACTTCTAAGTGCCTATCTTTTGTATTGCCCTTTGGTAGGCAGTGAGCATGAAATCTGTTTGTGCTCTTGCAACAGAGTGCAGGGAAAATATTACAGTTGCCACTATGAAAAATTGGTGGTAAATTCAATGTATAATTCAAAAGTGGTTTTCATTTAGATGCAAGTCACATATTCCTGCAGCCAGATTTTTGATTCTCAATGATATTGTTCTACGTTTATTACAGGAAAGCATCCAATATCTAATATGATTATTTTATAGCATATGGCTGAAAGACTCTCAATTAATTTACATCTAAAATCAGAATGTCACCTTATGTGTGTCGATAACATGATAATAATAGAGATAGACAAGTTCTATCTGTCAAATCCAGGAGGCAGTTATCTTAATTCAAGATGATGTTACTTTCAGGTACCTTGATCTAAAAGACCCTAGGCAGCTTTCAGAAAATGAAGGAAAATGTATGACATTCTAATAAAAATACAATCAAATGTCAGGTCTACTGATTTCCCTTTCTGAGTAACAAGCATAAGAAATTTCCAGGAGATGCTGAAATCTGTTGACATTGCCCCCCACCCCCTCTGACTGCTGAAAAAGCAGGCTTACACATGAACGTACCAGGTACATCTTTAATGCCTTAGCTTTGCGTTTTTCAAAAAAATGAGCAAGGGGTGTGCATGTTTGAACTTTGCAGTCTGTGTATATACAACTTTATTTGCATTGACGTTAATGATGTTTTTATAACTCAATAGGGTGCGTTTATAAAATGAGTTTATCAAAATACACTAGTTTAATAAATAAGTCCAGCCAAACCACCCTACTCAGAGTTAAAATTAACTTTGGCAGGCTTAAATGTGGTACACAGTCCATCATGACTATTATGCTTATTCTTTTACTCTTCCCTACCCCCAGATGCTCATCTTTTGACTAAGGAAGTGGCATTCCTGACAGATTTCTCATTCCACATCATCTTCAGCCAAGCATTGCGCACTTACAATTCTCTGCAAAATAAAATATATGAACTTTAAAACTGTTAATGGTATATTTCTCCAGTTAAGCACATTACTGAAATCAGTTACAATTTCTAGCTTTTGAAAATCAACCTCCCTCTGCTTCAAAAATCAACATCAGTAAGTAGCAGTATTTAATATGCAATTAAAAGTATTTAGAGAAATAATGAACCAAGGCAAGCAAACAATTATAGAAGATCGTTATGGTTTGCTGTAGCTTATTTGTGGAGGCAGTCGAATTAGTTATACCCAAAATACCTTTCTGACAAGACAATAAACTTTAAATAACCCTGCACATTGATGTTTCTTAGCCACATGGTTCACGATATGGATCCAGTGGGCACATTTTAACTAGTAAATCATGCTCTGAACACACCACTGGAAACAAAAAATTATTCAACTTATTCAGAAGCCTTTCTAACTTATAATAATCTGTGGTAGCTATTTCACTTTAAAGTTCCTTACTGTGCAAAACTAAAGCAAGCACATGTGTGCCAGGAAAAGAGCTGATATATTTGAATAGGTTTCTTGCAACTATTGCAAAAAGATCTAATACAAACTCAACTACTTTATGGGTAAATTTCATATATCCAACAACCTCTAAGTAGTAACCTAATACTAAACATATTTCTTAGCAACCTGAATTTTATCTCAGCCTTTCTCAAATGCTTTTGGACGTGCCCAATTTTTCTTCATTTTCACTTGGGTTATCTTACTATAATATATCTATATCACTTTATTCAGTGTTTCTTTAATAAACTTAGTTCAAAATTAGTGTATAGGACTATCAGGTTTGGCACTGCATCAAACCAGTTCAAAGAACAAACTGATGTAAAATCTAAATTTAGTTAATTTTTTCTCACAGCCATTTGTAAAGTTATTTCTTATTTAGATGGAAATGCTAAGTTTCAGATACGGAAAACTAAATTATGTCATGTCAAAATATTTTTAAAAATTGTTTTATCACAGTCAAATTACAGACAAATGTGAATTATCACAGAATTCTTACAGAAGGTCCCACAATTATAGCCTCTTTATAAGAATAATTTATAAATAGCATAGTTAATCAAATTTTAGTTCTGAGATGCGATTGGACTGTTTGAAAGGAATAAGCTGTGATCACTACATATATCCTCATTTGCTTCTGGATCTGATCTTAATGGGTTTAACAAACAATACTGATAAGATCAGGCGAAATAATACTGATAATTACTAATTCTATTTCAAAAACCAAATGATAAAGATTTTCATACCTGACTAATTGTAGGGAGTTTAGTAAGAAGCATTTGGAAAACTGGTGGTGGAAGAGTCTGTTGGAGAACTTGTAGTAATTGCTGAGGTTGTCCACAAACAGCGATGGCATTTGTCAAGTGATCAACACCTTTTTCATATTCTCCTGAATAAAAAACAACCATATTATAGCGACTAAAGATCAGGCATAATGATATTTAATGAAGATTTGAAACTATTCTGTTAGGTAACAATATTTAAAAATTCAACAAATTATTTCAACAAATGAAGTAAATATCTGCATGCCACATCTATAAATTTGTTAACAAAAAAATACCCAAAGTTCAAATCATTACCCTAGAATTTTCAGACTTTATTCTGTTGGTGCTGTTCTTGATTTATGAGCTATTTTAGACAAATTTAGATAGAAAAACAACATATAGTATATTAAAATAACAGTGATAACATTTCAAAGTTGCAGTTGTAAATTTAGAGTTCTATTATTTTTACTTTTTTTTTTTTTGTAACTCTCAAAAAGTAATTTGTCCTGCAATCCCTGTGCCCTGGAATTTAGTGCCCTGAATTTAGCTGAATTTATCTCCAAGTGGGTTAAGATTAAGGGTTAAGCTTCGCTAATCAACATTTAGAATAATTCTATACAAATAGCAAAAAAGTCATCAAACTCAATAGAGTTGGATTACATGTTTGTAGATATACATAGGCTTGCCCTTTAAAGAACATGCAATTATTTTACCTTTCAAAGCACTGGTTTCAGTAATAAGCATTTTTTTCTACTGATTTTATATCTCTAATGTGTCACATACAAGTTAGCAAAAAGAAAGATTAAAAAAATGCAATAACCTTGTGCTAAAAGTTCCTCTCCCAACTGTATCTCTTCAAGAAAGAATTTTTGAACTGCTTCAGCATCTTTTAGATCAGGCAACTACAAGAACAACATTTATCAAATCAGCCATTTAAATATCATAGCAAAATCTCCCACCCTTCCCATTATGCTTTTAAATATAATAAACTTCAATTTCCAAAAAGTTAATAATACTAAGAACTTTTCAAGAATAAAGAGAAGTTTACAGGGAATATTACATTCCATTTTTTACAAATTGTTATAAAAGTAAAAATAAAACCACCCCTAGAAATCCCCTTATCAGTTTCTCAATCCTCACAATTGCTATAGAAATTAGCTATCATTTGTGAAGTATATCATCCCACAATATGCCATGCTTATACATGGATCAAGAGAAATATCCATAGAAGGAAAATAGCAGGTGGTTATTTGTCCCTTCCCAGCAGCTGCTGAATGGGCTAAGATGGGTTGGGAGCTCAAAAGGAAGGGATGGATGCTTGCTGAAAAACTAGTTGAGGGATCTTCAATGGAAAAGGGGAAGGGGGGAAAAAAGGAAAGTCATTATTCTTACTTCTCCAAAATTAGGGCTATTGGATGTATGCTACAAAAGGTTGATGGTACAATAATTTCAAGCCAGAGACCACTTTGAAAAAAAATACTTTATTGTATTCATTCAAATATTTTATATCACCCTACTCCAGAAATTCTTGATGATTATCAGGAGATATAAAATGAAGAGATAAACCTCAGCTCCAACAAAACACAAGAAAAGTCGTCCAAACAAATCAGTAAGAATAAATAAATATAAAATCAAGCCAGTATATTTACATTAGCCCCAAAGCCTGCCAGTAGAGCATATATGCAACATAAAAAACATATTACTACCTTAGAAAATCCTGCTCTTTCTTTGGCAAGCTTCTGTTTCTTTCTTCCTATAGATTAAATAAGGATAAATTGATTTTCAAACAATCATGCTGCCGTACTTGCACTTCAGAGTAACTTTCAGAAGGGAGGTCCCAACTTCATAGATTTCCGTATTTATCATAGCAAAGAACATAAGGGAGATACTCATATGCAACATCATATTACCTTTCACATGTAGAATAGTTATCCTTAAATTATGCAAAGTTATATCTACAGGTCACTCCTCAGCTCACTCAAGAGTCAATGATAGATGTTATTAAAATATTCCCATACAGGTAGTCTTCGAATCATGACCATAATGGAGCTGCCCATTATGATCAGAATTTGTGATGACCATTAAGATGTGATCACTTCACTTATGGCCCCACTATCCCTGCTCTCCCCAATGCGGTTGTTAAACACATGGGTCATTAAACAGAAATAGATGGAAGGGTGCTGCAGCATTCCTGCGATCAGTCATAAGAGTGAGTGATCATGGAGGTGCTGAGCAGTTGTAGCTTCAGAACCGGGTCATAAGTAGCTTTGGGGGGGGGGAGTGTTGGGGTTCTGCCACAATTTGCTAAACAACCTGTTGTAAGTCAAAGACTGTCCTACCCTAATATTTCTCTTAGTTTTTTCTAGTACCAAGAGACTTGTGTATTGCTTCTTGTGTGTTACAAAACACCAAGAGTCCTTAGAAATTTGGTGGTGATACATAGAAATACGTCAGGAGTCCAATTTTAATCAAATGCTTAAGCTCACTCATAAGCTCTTCCACATAGGGAGACCACCAGCAATAGAAATATCACATAATCAGGGAGTTTTCAGCATTGTGATCCTTGCATCAATTGCAAGCTAATTTGTTTCTTCTTACTATCATTTATTGCAAATTGTTTTGGAGAAACATTTGCTTTGATGGTATAAAACTAGAGATGTGAAGGCCCGGGAAAAAACCGGAAAAATTCGAAAAAAAAAATGGTTTTTTTCCGTTTTTTTCTTGAAGGCTTTTGTTTTTTTT
>QLTV01001839.1:6195697-6223875 GCA_003457575.1 Thermophis baileyi
CTTCCCCCATCTTCAATTCTTTTTATGAGAATGGGGTTTTTATTTTTATTTTTATTTAATACTGTGGAGAGGAAATATGAAAAATTGTTACTTTTGGTTTTGAAAATTGTTTTGTGGAGGCTTTTTGGCTGTTCCACATAAACTAGTAAGCAGTTCAGGAGATTGTTGCTCCCTTTGTTGCAAATAAATATTATAAAAATGTAAATTCTGTTTGTGATAATTGTTTGGCTACACTATATTTTTAATATGCTAGTTGTGATAATTTTATGCCAAGTCAAATTGTCCATAGTCATATTTTATGTTCCTAAAGTAACAGAATGACTTTCAATCTTAAAAAGAAAAAAAGGGCTAATGTAGCATTTTTTTCAATTTTTCCGAAAATTTCTGTCCCCCCCCCCAAAAAACGGGAAAAAAACGGGGGGGGGGGTTTCCGAGCTTCAAAATTTCCGGAAATTTTACATCTCTATATAAAACTCATCTTAGGTAAACAGAAGAGTATTTTCACAATCTGGGGGAAAAGTTTTTACAAGCACGCTTTTTTTATTAAGGGAAAACATAACAAAGGACATTGAGTACTTGTTGAAGAGCTGAAATAATGCAGAATTACAAAATAATGCTGCATTTTGGATAACTCTACATTTTTCTTTTGCATTTCTCCTTATCCTGGAAGTTATTAGTCAAACAGTACCAGGAGGGTTTTGAGAATGCATTATGTAACATGACTCTACAAGCAGGATTTGTAGATGCTGCAACCTGTCAAATATTACAAAGTGAAGGTAACTATAAAATATATGTAGTACTTTATCAAAAGCAAGAATCTTCTCCCTCAAATTTCTTTTTCCAAGGCACACAACCTGCTCCGGCACCTGGATGACCAAATATTGGGAGGGGGAGTGACCATTGTGTAGTTTAACTATGTTTCATTTGCATGAAGAATAGAGACATAAAATTAGGTCGTTTAAAATTAGGTCGTTTCCCAGTGGCCAGCTTTTGACTTTAATTAGCATTCAGCCGTAAGGGTTAGGAGCAATGATAGGCTACGCCATCACAATGTTTTTAATTTTTAGTGAATGGTTAAATATTTTAGAGGATTTTCCATGAATACAATTTTCTATGAATACAGAAAGTATTTGCAAAGCAAATCTCCAAACATAAAGCAGGCTTCTGAAATTTAATTGGAATATAT
The DNA here is from genome assembly GCA_003457575.1 of Thermophis baileyi. NCBI lineage: Eukaryota > Metazoa > Chordata > Lepidosauria > Squamata > Dipsadidae > Thermophis > Thermophis baileyi. The sequence continues at coordinate 6,196,884 of QLTV01001839.1, forward strand.
TACATATTTTACAATAATAAACATTTATGTTCATTATTTAATTTTACAGCTGGACACACCTCTTTTCCTGGGGCAATACTATATGACTAAGACAACTTTGGACACAGAATTCTTGCACATACATTCTGTCTCTGTATATTAAGAACATATATACTTATGTGTATACAAATGTCAGGAAATGTGTTCATAGCAGTATTCACTTCTGAATCTCCTGACTCTCAAAATTGTGGCTGGCTAAACTAAAGGTGAAGGAAATTTTGATGATGAATGAAACTTCTAATTAAGCAAGCAAGCACACAGAGCAAATAGGAGTTTGACAAAGGAGTTTAGATGGGCACAGTCATTATTGGTAGGAACTAACAAAATGTTATCAATCCAACCAGACCATCTTCTTTTAATAAGAGTGACCAGTTTAGCTGATCATAGGAATATAATAGACATAATGTACGTTAACTTCAGTAAAGCATTTAGCAAAGCTTTCTGTGACATCCTCAAAGAGAAGATGGCAAAACATGGGTTAGAGTATGCTCCCAATAGAAACAGAGTTGGCTGAACATCATACCGAGTAAAGGTATGTCAATGGCTGTCTGAGGAGTGGAATGAAGTGTTTGAGGTGTATTGCAGGGCTCCATTCTGCACCCAATGTTGTTAAATATATTTATAAATACCTTGATGGAAAGGTAAGAAAACATTAATACATTATTTGTCAACAACATAAATTTGGGGAAGGGAAATAGCAAATTCCTTGGGGTACAATATCAAAATTCCAGAAATTTTATGTCAGGAGGGAAAAATGCAAAAACCTTATTTTGCATAGGAAAAATCAAGTACATGAATATAGGATACGGAGATCATACTTTGGTGACAACACCTACAAAAAGGGTCTGGCACTGTTGATGAATCACAAGCCAAACATGAAGGTAATACAATTGCTAAAAAAAAAAGGAAATGCAATGTTGGGTTTCAACTAAGTTGTATAAGATCAAGATCAAGTACAGGTAGTCCTTAACTTGTGACCATAATTAGGACAAGAATTTCCAATGCTAGGTGATGTGGTCAAAAAGCACAATTTCAAAAATGACCGCATGGCTTAGCAACAGCAACACTATTGGTGTTAATCAAATTCCATTAGTCATTAGCCAAGGACCCACCCCAATCCAAGTCGTTCTGGGCTTGGTCCCTCCCAGCCCAAGCCTTGATTCTTCCAAGGTGAGAGACTCTCTCCCTTTCAACTCCCTATTTTTCCCAGTCTTGGCCCTTTTGGCCTCACAAACACTGTCTTGCAGAGTGGCAAGCAACCCTAGAACCTCACAACTCTGGGGCTGCTTGTTATGCTGTGGCAGAAGAGCTTCTTGGCAGGTCATGCCTCTGGGGCTGGAAGAAGCCCGAGCCGCAGTGTCGCATGAAGCCTCAGCCATCTCAACCCAGCATCACAGCGCAAAGCTGCAGCCACCTCAGGAAGACCCAGCCCCAGCCAAAATTGCCCTCACCACTTTGCACTTCAAAGCCCCTGCTGCCCTGCACTCTGCCACTCCAGCTGACCTTCACCATCTTCTTGCTCCACTGTTAATGGACATATCCAGCCTGGCCCTTCCTGAGACAGCTGGTGGTCACATAAGGCCATTTCCCCCCCCCCCCGGGTCTTGTGAGGAAACCACCATGCGTGATCTGGGAAATATAGTCTCGTGTGGCCAGCTAGCTGTCTCACAACTGGCCAAGCAAAGCATGCTTGGTCAGCAGCAGGAGCAAGATGGTGGATGTCAGCTGGGCTGGCGGCGCACAGGAGCCATGGAGGCCAAAAGACCATAGATGGGGAGAAAAAGGCAAGTGGGGTAGGTTGACGTGCCCCTGCACTTGTAAGTGAAAGTAGGCTGCCAAACATCCAATTTTTTTTAATCATGGAACAGTGGAGGTGTTGCAAAGACCATAACTTTGGAGACCGGTGGTAAGTTCCTTTGTTCAGCATTGTTGTAACTTCAAATGGTCACTGAATGAATGGTCCTAAGTTGAGGACTATTTGTAACAATTCACTTTTATATGCATTGGTTAGACCACACCTAGAGTAACACATTCAGTTCTGGGCATGCAATTTTAAGAGCAACATTTACAACTGGAGTATGCTGAGAGGAAAGCAACCAAGACTGAATAAAGGGCCCAGAATGAAGAAAAAAAACAACAACCGTGGTTATAGGCACTGGGTATGTTTAGAAGGAAGAGAAGATTGAGGCGAAGCATAAGAGGATGGGGAAAGGGAGCCATTTGCTGGGATGTGTGAAAGTCAATTTGTGAAGTTAGGGCTGGACTAGATGATCTCCAAGGCGTCCTTTAACTTTTACACCCTATGAGGCTAAACCTCTTCTCCTGCCCAAGCACATTAAAGGTTATTAAAACCAGGCAGTGGAATACCCTATTTGCAGCGAGTTCGCATTTGTGGGGCTCCGGTTCCTCCTCCATCCAAGGTTCCCTCTCTGGCAGGGGCCTCTCGCTATGGAAGACTAGCGGCCCTTAAGCCGAGGACTTCCTGGAGCTTGGAAGCCACAAATCAGGGCAAGGGAACCGACTCTTCAAGGCATCCCCGAGGGATGACCCTCACACGCCAAGGGAAAGGGAAAGGGAAGGGGGGGGAGGGAAGCACTCGGGTCGCGAAAAAGGCGTCTGGCGGGGAAGGAATCGCGAAGTCCGCTCTCGGCGGCGGGGCGCACGAGGGTAAGAGGCCGGAAGACTCACGTTCCCGCAACCGGTTCTTGAAGTTGGGGTCGCTCCTCCTCTTGCGGTCGAAATAGATGCAGTAGCCGATGAAAAGGGCGCCGCAGACGCCAGCGGCGATAGCGCTGCTCTTGCCGCCCATCATTTTCTGCCTTTCGCGCCCGCCTCCTCGCGCTTCTCCAGGCACCTTGGCCAGGCACGCAAGGAAAAGGAAGGCCCGCCTCGCGCAGGCACTTCCGTCATCAGCCGGCGACGGCAACAGGCTCACTTTGCCTAGGCAGGGCGAGCGCTCGAGAAGCGGAGGCGCGGCGCACGTCCTGCCTGAAATGCGCCTGCGCACGAGGCTCCTCGGTCACCCTCCTCAGGCTTTTGTGTTACGCATGCGTGATGGATTCGCACGAGGTTCCCCGTTAACTGTAGGGAAATTAGCTGCATCGACGGGCTCATTCAGAAGTTGTCTTTATGGAATTGGTCTGGACAGAAAGCGTGCAAATCAACCCATTGCCGTCTATCAGCATTAAGTCGAAATTAATACTAAATTATTTTTTTACAGAATCTAGAAACCTATTCTAGCTTAGTCAGAACCAGGCCATAATTGTACGTTTTCTTAGAAACCCCGAGACATACGTTTTGTTAGAATACCCTGATCCCTCATAGCAATTACAGTAAAAGGAAACCCTGCTACAAGATGCATGCTTTCTTCATGTTATGAATAAAAAGCGGCAACTAGATACTAAATACAGGCTTTGAAAAAGGCAAAAAAAATCTATTGAAACAAAATTAATATAGGCATGATCTGCTTTTTTCCATGAGGGAAAAGTCTCTAATCTTAGAATTCTGACACCATTAAATCACTATCAGAATAATCTGTAATCAAATAATGTTAATAGAATTAATGTAAGAATAGTAAAAGAATATTGTCTAAAAGAAAAAAAATATTGATGGCTGTTGAGGATTCACAAAACTTCCCATAACTGATCAGAAGTTGAATAAATGGACTCTTAATCAACCTCGAAAGAAATACTTGTTGATATTGTACAATGCTGCTTAAAGATTTGAAAGCTGCAGTATTAGATAGTAAATGAAGTCTGAGTTAAATAGCATTTATTCCCTACACAATCCCTTCAAAAGAATATATAATTACATAACATCACAGCCAGCAATGTGAAAGTTGGGGATGATCAGATTAGATTAACAAATGGCCAGGTTATCATAAAAAAGATCTATTACTGAATACACAGAAAGACCTGCACTCTAATTACCAATAGCAATTAGCACATAACCAGATACTGCAGGTACTTTTGTACTATGGTATTCCAAAAAACAGGGCCAACATGAAATAATTTAAAAATTTCCAGTGTAAGCTTTAAACCACTTTCCAACTTGATATTATGAAATTATTCATAATGTTAATGTACACATATTTAACAAAGGACAAATAAACATTACAAAGAACACACTTGTAAATAATTGTTATTAGAACCCTTTAAGAAAGGATTTCTGGTATTTATTTACATTATAAGGATAATAGATGAAAGAGTCATAAATTACTAGTGTGGCTTTTTTTAATTTATCTTTGCAAATTAATTTAGATGAGCTTCTAAATTGTGAAAGGAGATAAAATATGTAAGAATTCCAAAAGATTGTCTATGTGATAAATTTTATTTAAAAGTATCTTAACATTACAAAAGTATCTTAACACTCTATCATTTGGGTTTCCTCATTTTCATGCTGTTTTTTGATTTTGCTTTTTTGCTCTTTTTCACTGGGTCTGCCTTTTCACCAACAAAAGAATTAGAAGATCCTTTTGATTTTTTTAGAGAAGTAGTCTTTGTGTATTTCAATCGAACAGAGCTCTTTGCATTTTTGTTTGATTTCTTCTGTTCTTTCTCTCTTTTTACACAATGTTGCACTCTTAGCTTTCTTCCTTGTAATTCAGATTGGTTTAGTTTCAGAGCAAGGTGTACAGCATCTGTGGTCTTTAAGGAGAAAAAAAACAAGAAGAGAGCAACTCATAAAATTCCTTACATGGACTGAGAAGGGGGGGCTATTTCCTCATCACAATACAACCCCATGCATTCTTAACAGATGATTTGGAACAGGGGTGTCAAACTGGTGCCCCGTGGGCCGGATGCATCACATGCAGGCCACGCCCACCCCAGCTCTGTGAATGCGGAAAACGTCGCGAGACATCATGTGACGGCAACGTGACGCGGTGAGTTTGACACCCGTGATTTGGAGGGTAAGGGACACTTCAGAGCAGAACTGCACAGTACACAGTAAGAAGACAAAGAGTAATTCCTTCAAGGAAGCAGACTTCCAATCACTTAATGCCACATTCTACTCTAATAACTGCCCTTTAATTTCAAGCATGGCATATCCATTGGGAAATCCAACTATGTACAAGAAGGATTTGTATCATGACCTCATGAATCAGTTTTGCTGTTCACAGACCCATTAGCTACAGTTGTCACAAGAAACAACACAGGAGAACTCTCTTCTAATGCTATTTTTGATTACTGCAAATGAAAGGATGACGATTTTGCTCCCCTATTTTCCCCAAATGATCGATCGATAACTATGCAAGGTATTCATGCTTTGGGTTACACTGGAGGTTAAGTGTAAATGTGTAAAAAGTGAGAAAGAATGAAATAAGCTGCTAACAGAATGATTTTAAAATTAGTGTTCTATTATAGCATTGTCTGCTGTTTTCAAAACTGCTGATTTGTGCCATCCAAGGCACAGAGTAGCATACCCATCTCGTCATTTTTAATAGCCAAATTTTTAATTACTGCTGTTCTTTCAACAGACAGTAAAATAATGGCTAGCTTATTGAGTATTCAATCCCCCGATTATCCTGTATTGCTGGGAGAACATTACTGATGACTGATTTATGCCCACAAATGTACCCCTTTTGCTAAATGAGTTTTTCTCCAGTAGAGTTCACCATTTTAATCCTTTTAATAACTATTACTGGATGATAAAAGATTACCATCTTTGAGAATGGAGTAAGCGTGCAAGATTCATGTAAATACTTGATGATTAGCGCTCTCTTTGTGAAGTTACAAGGGAGATGTCTAGATATGGGTATTAGTGGAGTTCTGTGCAGTTTCAATGAATTATTTAGGAGATGCTTAATTATTCCTAATTATTTACCATGAGGTTTTACTGTGTTGCTATCTCCTGAGTGCAATACTGAATGCTAGATTAAATAACCAATATAGTTATGATTTAAAGCCATGCTAAATTTGTTGTTGCAGCCATTGAATAACTGACATACCTCAAATAGAACATAACCAAATCCTTTGCCGATGCCTGTGCTTCGATCTCTCACAATTCGTACACCTGTCACATTTCCACATTCCAAAAAGTGATTTCTTAGAGTCTCATCATCAATTTCTGTAAATATAACATCTTTTAGAAATGTGCAGCTATTAAAACACAACCATTTTAGCAACATGACCAAATTTCTATTACTATTTCAAGTTTCTATTCTTTTTTAAACAAATACAAATATGGTCGCTGCCTCTCAAAGTTATCTGCTTAAAAGAAAGATTAAGACTTACCTGTTTCCCCCAAAATAAGACATCCCCTGATAATAAGCCCAATTGGGCTTTTGAGTGCATGGCAATAAGGCCAAGCGCTTATTTCAGGGTTCAAAAAAATATAAGACAGGGTCTTATTTTCGGGGAAACACGGTATTGGGACAGTATTGGCAAGGAAATAGCTTTATATCCCTTACTTATGTTTTAGTTATCTTATTTTGGCATACTTCATGAACTAGGTTACAAATTTACCAATTCAAAGCAACTTTTTTTTCTTTATCTGCATTTTTAGATACACTATGTTTATACATAATTATAAATCAAGAACTTACAAAAACAAAATTCAGCTCGGCACTAAAAGAACCAAGTGAGCTGAGACATTCTGGCTTGAAGAGGTGTTACTTAGTGTTAATTGTAAACCAGTCTTGTACATTTAAGTTTGTTAACATTTTTACAGATATACTCACTCCATTAATCTGCAGAAGTATAATTTTCTATCAAAGTAATGTACATTTGTTTGAATTGATTAATATTAAATTATAATACATACCATAAGGCAGATTTCCTACAAATATTGATCTTTTGTTATCATGCTGTAAAACAAACAACAAAAAGAATTGACTCAGGGACTTAAAGAAAAAGCTAGAAAAAGATATATAGTATTTGAATTATGTCTATGGAGATTCTAAGTCATGTCATGGTTGTCCCAAAGGTGCTTTTCAAAAGGCAACTGGACTTTGTTTTTCTTTGAAGATGTTTCGTTTCTCATCCAAGAAGCTTCTTCAGTTCTGAAGTTGCCTTTTGAAAAAGCACCTTTGGGATAGCATTTGCATTACTTACACAAGTAGATTTTGAAGCAAGGTCAACTCTGATATGGAATCCACTGGTAATTTCTGTTCCATTACTATGAAACCATAAAAAAATGAAGTAACAATATAAATTACCACTAAATTTGATTTGAACATTGTTTATTTTAGAAATAGTATTTAATAATTAAGACTGATATATCTTAAACAATTGTAATTAAAAAAAATAGACATACCATTTTAAGGCATTATTTGCTGCAGATTCCTCCTTGAAAACAACGTAAGCATTAACGTATTTCATGTTAGGGTGTAGTTTTTGCCTAAAGGAAAAAAAGAAACCATAATATTTGTTATATTTTATACTGCCAAACTCAAAAATAACTCCAGATATTTTACATCATAAAAACATAAAGATGTGTCAGAATAAACAATCCAATAAAAAATATAGCAACAATCTCCATTCATTCCAACAATGCCCTCTAGAACAATTTAGTCCAAAATAATTTCCAGAAGGCCAGCATTACAAATGCAGCCTAACTCCCAGAGGATAGATATTCTATATCCGTGATGGCGAACCTATGGCACGCGTGCCACAGGTGGCATGCAGAGCCCTCTCTGCGGGCACGCCAGCTGTCGCAATTCTGCTATGGTCAAGGAACAGGGCCATCTCTTAATTCAATAGTTAGCATTTGAAGGGGCCGTTATCTGCACCAGGTCTGTTCCAGTTTTACAATTAAAACTTTACTATAATTTGCAAAAGTAGATTACATGTTGCAAAGCTAACTTCAATTTTTACTTTGGCCTAGAATAGCCTGAAAGATGCCCTGATATAAGCAAAATGCATTGGTACGATACATCAGTATTTTCGGTTATAAATATTTTGTTTTCAATTAGGGCTAACAGATCCAGGCTGCAGAAAAACATTACCAGCAACATAATTAAGTGGCAGCAAAGAACTAGATGTTTTTAAAAATATTTCTTTGCAGCTATCTAGTGGTCATCCAGATTTCTAAAGCCGAGATGTGATAGCCCCAATATAAGAATCAACAAAGTATAACATGTAAATCTATTCTCATGCACAAATTACAACACATACTTTATAGCAGCCATTTTTTTGGATATTGCATCTTCTGCTGGAATCTTCAAAGACAAAAAATAGTATATTATTAAGTTAGGCGTTATTTAGCAATATTATGAACATTTACAATTTCTTTAAAACACAGACAACCCAACTGTACAGGAGAGATAAACTGGATAAACATTTTTAGCCATGCTAGCATTCTATAATGCTAGCACACACACACACACACACACACACACACTCATAGAGCCCTCAGTGGGAGATCAAGTCTCTACAATGAAGCAGCCTGGAACCAAGCCTTCAACTGAGAAGAATGTATGCAAAAATTTTCCCCCCTCTCTCTTTGCCTGGGGGAAAAAAAGAACATTTTCTTATATTACGCTGCTGACTTCCTGCCAAGTCCAAGGTTAAGTGTGCTGTCAGAGATCTATCCTGAGCTCACAAAGAAACGATGGAAGGAAATTATACATTGGTTAAATTATGCACATCTCCTAGATCAGGGGTCTCCAAACTTGGCAACTTTAAGACTTGTGGACTTCAACTCCCAGAGTTCCTCAGCCAGCAACTGAGGAACTCTGGGAGTTGAAGTCCACAAGTCTTAAAGTTGCCAAGGTTGGAGACCCCTGTCCTAGATACAGTATTCTCCTGTTCCTCCTTATCTGCTTCTCCATTTGTCTAATAAATACAGTATGGTCCTACTAGCGGCAGTCATTTAATGTAAGTATTAAGCAGATAGAAAATCAACAAGCAGAAGACCTATCGGTAATCTGTTCATAAGGGTCAGTAAAAAGATAATTAAAATAATAGAGTACAAGCAAGGAATTTTTATCTTCCAAACATGTTAGTTTGGAGCCAATTCATGAAAGATTAGGTTGAGAACAGGGGTGAAATGCTCCCGGTTCGCTCGTACCTGTCGGTCGCCGTAGAGCCGGTCGCCAAGGTAGCGCGAGGCGCCGCCCACCGCCATTTGAGTTCTTTTACCCTCTGCGAATGCACAGAACGCTTTGCGCATGCGCAGAGGGTAAAAGAACACAAATGGCGGCGGCTGGGCGGCGCCTCGCGCTACCTTGGTGACGGGCTCTACGGTGACCGACAGGTACGAACGAACCGGGAGCATTTCACCCCTGGTTGAGAAAAATGTTAATGAAAAGAACCGAGTTGTTTAAAACAAAGTATTTATGTAATCTGTCATTCCACGTGTAACTGCATACTTTTCATACCGTTATAAAACTTGAGGCGACTTTTTAGAAACAATTGAATTGTCTTACATACTCTTACATAATGCATTCAGCGGTTGGCCAAATTACATTAATTTGCTAGTTTTACATCATAATCAATTATGAAACTTCAGATGATTTCTTAGAAACAGAATTGAATTATCTTACATACTAAAATGCATTCAGCAGTTGACCAAATTACATTAATTTGCTGGTTTTACACCCAACCATAATCAATAGACTCACTGGCTTATAACAAATTCAATGAAATGATAATTCAAACATCTATGTAACATATCAATAGAAATGCCTATCAATAAAGAAGAATGAAATAAAAGACACGGCACCAGAAACTAACAAATTCATGACAATTTTCTCCACATTAATTTGTATTTTAATAGCTTCCAAAGGCCAGTAGGGAGAGGGCAAGCTTGATTCTCAATGAGAGGCTATTCCTCAGCAGTGGTGCCCCTATAGAGAAAGAAACTCCACCTAGCCTACTTAAATATTCAACATTATTTGGTTTCCAACAAAAACCAACCATTTAAATGATTGGCTTTGCTTAACAACCCATGACATTCACTTAACAACCGCAGCATATGCTTAACAACTGTGACGTTTGCTTAATGACTGCTGCAAAAAAAAAAAAAATAAGACTGGAAAATTACTGGGTGCCTCAAGTTATGACTGTAATGACTTATGATTGGATTTCTGGTCCCAATTACAGTCATAAGGACTATCCATATATGGTACACTTTTGGTGCAAGCCAGAAACAGAGATTATTTACTAGTAAAGAATCACAAAATGAAGTACATAACATACCAAAGAACGGAAACGAATTGATTCAATTTGTCCATAGTCTTTGAAAAATGCCTTCAGCATCTAAATTCAAAGAGGTATAATTTTATTAGGTCAAGATGTATACCAGTGTTAGAGAAACAGCAGCAAACACTTAATCCATATACAATGAATGGAGCACCAGGAACCCTAAATAATATCTATTTGACCAATGATTAAAGGATACAATAAAAAGGAAGTAGTTGTTTTTTTCTAGCAGGATTATTAAAGATTAAATCAAACCGAAAACATTATCCAAAAGTAACTGGGGGTTTCTTTTTAATTGAAAGAATAACACAAAAAACTCTACATAAAATACTTTACCCTCTTTCCCTATGCATATTTACTCACAAGAAAATGTGCTTTACAAAATCAGTAGGCCAGCACAGTATAATGGTTATAGATTAACGGAGGGGTCCCCAACCCCCGGTCTGTGGACCGGTACCAGGCCGCGGCATGCCAGAAACTGGGCCGCACAAACAAAGCACACAAAACCACACCCCCTCCGGTCCTCGAAAAAGTCTCTCTCCACAGAACTGGTCCCCGGTGCCCAAAAGGTGGGGGCCACTGGATTAACAAATTCAGACAGCAAAAAATTGTCCACGTTGTGGACAGCAAATGTGGAGCTCTTTGCTTTCATCAGTGAAGGTAAATACATGCAAGCCACATCTACCGCCCTTATGGTCAGAGGATTGGATCAGAAACAGAGACCCAAATGCAACTCTCCAAATATTCATAAAATCACATGATCCAGAGCAACATGTTGCAGAGTTAAAGTGGAGGGTGAGATAGAATCATACTGAACAATTTCGCCTTGTGGCAGAAAACAATCAGAAATGTAATTAATGAATTAAGTATTCAGAGCAAAGGTAGTCCTTGACTTAAAATCATTTATTTAGCTACTGTTCAAAGTCATGATGGCACTGAAAAAAGTGACTTATGACCTGCCCTCTCATTCATGACCGTCACGCATCCCCATGGTCATGTGACCGAAATTCAAGCGCTTAGCAACTGGCATGTATTTATGATGATTACAGCATTCCAGGGTCACATGATCACCATTTGCAACTTTCCCTGTCAATGGGTAAAGCCAGATTTGCTTAATGACAGTGTTACTCCCTTAATAATTGCAGTGATTCGCAATGGCGTGAAATTGGGCACAACTCACTTAACAATCACCTTTCTTAGCAACAGAAATTCTGGCCCCAATTGTGGAAATTGTGGTCCCAGTTGCATAAGTCAAGGATTAGCTGTATTAGCTGAATGGTGGTGATGGTGTAAATTAAATGAGTTATATTTCCTTTTCTTTGACTTACGTTTTAAATTTTTGGATACACCACATTTTACTTCTTTTCTGTATTTTGCTTAAAGTTGCTTATACTAGAACAGAACAGTTCTAGTATATGATATGATAGGTACATATTTATTAATGTAACTTTTTAAAAAATGCTTAATATAATCTGTTGCTTTAAAGAAAGTACAAATAGCCTGCTATCAAAGTTACTTACTTGTGCTGTATAAGAAACAGGTAAATTCCCCACAAAAAGAGTCCTCTTGTTCTTTAACTTTTCTTTAGCCAGGTTAACTTGGATTTTCTTTTTTTCAATTTGAGCAGCTTCCTCTGAGGTTGGAAAAAGTTTGGTATCCCTATTTTTCATTTGTATTACTTCTTCTTCTGCTTCACTTACATGAGCCAAAGCACATTCCCTTGATGAGAAATTTATAACCAAGTTATTAAACTGAACGTATGTAAATAATTGTATGTGTTCACATAATCACAAAAAAAAATCAGCATTTTAAAACTAACTTTTCACTGACAAATATCAGTTCTAGAAAGATTGTACTTACCTACATTAAAAGCATGCAATTACTATCATTTAACTACATGCAACCAGCAAGCTTTGAGGAAAAAGGAATCACAGAAAGACCATTGCTACAATTTTAGCACAACACATACTTACTGGTAAATAAGCCCTTCTTATCAGAATCAGATTTATTTCTAAATAATCATACAAAGTACTGCCTCTTAAGAGATAGTTCATGTTACAAACAGAATTGTCATGAGACTTTATCATTGTAATGGTATGTGGGAATGACCTTGGGAAACTGGGTAAAGAGATACTGCCTAAGGCAGCGGTCCCCAACCTTTGCAGCCCGGATGGGGCAGGGAAGAGGGGAATCAGGCTGCGCAAGCAGCAGGCCGGCACGCACACTCATGCACACCCAGCTCAAATGCAAGTGTAGCTGCATTCGCCGGCCCGCCGCTCCGAGTCAAGCTGCATGAATGTGCATGTGTGCCAGCTCGCCACTCACACAAGTCAAGCTGCACAACAGCATGTGTATACCAGCTCACGGCCCAGTTGTGAATAGGCCACAGACTGGTAGTTGGGGACCTCTGGCCTAGGGAATGGTCATATAAGAGGAAACATAGCCCACAGCTGCATAGTGGGCAAAGCCAGAGGTTCATGAGAGATCCTCCCTAAGTTATCAATGTGGAAAGGAGATGGTGAGACAATTCTATTTTCAGATGTGTAAGATTCTGTTAATGTAGCTTTAGGATGAAGTCAAATTAGTCTGGTTATCTGGTAAGGCTGACAATCATTTTCAACTAGAATACAGTACACATGCAGTGCTCGACTTACAACAGTTGATTTAGTGACCGTTCAAAGTTACAACAGCACTGAAAAGTGACTTATGACTGTTTTTCACACTTATGACCATTTTTCAGCATCCCCATGGTCACATGATCAAAATTCAGATGCTTGGCAACTGACTCATATTTATGACAGTTGCAGTGACCTGGGGTCATGTGATCCCTTTTGCAAGCAAAGTCAATGGGGAAGCCACTTAGCAACTGTTACTAACTTAACAACTGCAGTGATTCACTTAACAGCTGTGACAAGAAATGTCAAATGTGGCAAAACTCACTTAACAAATGTCTCACTTAGCCACAGATTTGGGGCTCAATTGTGGTCGTAAGTTGAGGACTACCTGTATTTATTTTAATAGCAATAGGGACTTTTAAGAGGCATGCTACATTTTTAACCTGCTAATCTGCCCTTTCCTTAGGACCCAGAGACAGTAACTAACCAATGTGTGAAATTAAGCATAATACATACAGATGCTCAGTATAGTTTTTTATTTACCTGTTTGCTACTGTTTCATTTGCTAGAGAGGTATCTTTGTTAGATTTCTTCATTTTTTTAAAAGGCTGTCTTTTAGTTGATGAATCTTGAATTTCTGTGACAATTTCCTCTTCTTTATGGTTGCGTTTTTTACTTTCCTTTTAAAATTAATACAGTCAAACATGAAAAATTAAAGTGTTACACAATCCCAGGAAGGTGAGAATATCCACATATAGTTTTGCTAAATTTGGCAATTTGCTACCGGTAGTTACTAATGCCTCATAGCATTCCAGATTGTGTACCTTATAAATGGAAACTGGACAATTGCTCATGTTAATTGTTGTACTTAAGAATAGTAGCCAAGATCTTCTATCAGATGGAAGTAAAATGGAATCTGGGCCCAACTTTTATTAAAGTCCAATGATCACAATGGTCCAAAAGTCACCATTTGGGAGAAACACGTATGGAAAGCAATTCAAGTTAAAAAAAAAAAAAAACGAGGACTGTATCTGTGACCCTTCTGTTCCAGGTCTCTTTTTAGTACATGCATGTTTGCTTCTTTTGTTTTTGGTTTTTTTAGAAAAAGGAGGATATGATATTAAGTTGCCTAGCTAAATTTTCCTTTATGTGACAGAGCCTAAGAAAATGTTGGAGCACCTGGAACTGACCACTTTTAATCAATTTCAATTTAGTAAGAAGCCTAATAGGTAGAAAGGCAAGTTTAGGCTAGTTTCTTGTCTCATTACTAAAGCTACTAAATGAAGAACCGAGAGAGCCCAATCATTTAAACAGAGATATTACAATCTCCAATTCATTTCTATTTATAGAATTTGGGATAAGGATTTAGTTACATGACTTTTGAAACCATTATTACAATTTCAATTATAAATCACAATCTTGGAATTAAACTGTGAAGAAGAGCTTCAAGAACATAACTTTCAATTTAGGTTAAAAAGCCTTTTAAAATTGAATTTTAAAGCAGCAATTATAAAAATTATTAAACAAGGTTTAGAGTGAATGAAAAAGACTTAATGGTACCGTAAAGAACCAGTTCAAATTCCAATATTTTATATTCTAACATGTTTCCAAGTGCAATTATGGAATTCTTGCCCTATATTGTAGCAGAGATTGGAACTGGATCGAGTATTTTTTTAAATTTGTTTATACACAATTTGGACTAGGGAGTGAATACTGTAGCAACCAAATTTGCTGATAACAATTATTTATGAATGGTAAAATGAGAAAGAAAAAAATAATGTGAACAGCACCAATTTTTCCAAAGTGGGCAAATAGGCATCAAAATGGGAAACACAAAATGGGCAAAGTGATGCACACAAAATCCAAACACCATTATACTTCCATGGCATCTCAGCTGACAGTGACTGATCAGGAAAGGGATTTGGGGATCAGGGTGCACAAGTCAAAAAAGTTAACCCAGTGTACAGCTATTCTAAGGCAGTCTTCTTCAAAACAAACTGGAATCCTGAGGCCTCATGAACGTATTTGTATAATTTTCTTAGCAACAATATGGGAGAAACTTGCTATTCTTTTCTTCTGGGGTGTTTTTTCAACATTCCAATGTTGCTTACAGCCTATAGCCATGTGATCTTCCACTCATAACAAGGTCCAATTCTGCTTAAATTTTCAAGCTGAGTCACAGTCATATAGGGCAGCTATAGTGCTCTAAAAAGAGTAAGTGTCATTCTTGGCATCATTAAGGGAAATGAATGTACAACAGCCAATATAATAATGACTTTATATGACCTCTCAAAGATGAGACCACATTTGGAAGTGCTATGATTAGGTGCTACACCTAAAAAAGAGCATTATGAAGTTAGAAGGCAGATAAAGAATACATGGTGAAAGTATATAAAATGACATAAATGACATAAAACACCTGATGGGTTAGGGTTAGGGTTAGGGTTAGAGTACCCTGATACCTCTAAGTGGTTGCTGGACTAAGAGAGAAGGTCCCACCTCCATACTGTACCAATTAAGTACCATGTGTACTTAATCCCATTATGTCTAATGGTTTTATTGTTTTTAATATTTTTATATCTTTGCTTTAATTCTACTGTAAGCTGCCCAGAGTTGCTTGGATAGTGAAACAGCATATAAAATTAATAAATAATATAAAATCATTCATGGCATGGAAAATATGCACAAGACGATGTTCTTTACACAATACACAAATTGTGCACTTTACTATCAACAGGTCACTAAGCTAATTTTTAAAAGGAATGGAAAATTTAATGGCAGTTTGGGCTATTAGCAACCACTAATTTTGACTGGTTGCTAGCTACCTTTCAAATTAGAGCAGGGGTGTCAAACTGGTGGATGCGCCACGCACAGGCCACCTCCACCTCCGCGAAGGGGAAAAAAGTCAGGATATGTCATATGACGGCAACGTGACACAGCAAGTTTGACACCCGTGAATTAGAGGAAGAAATCTTTGAATACCAGCTTTTATAGTGGTCAGTGATACAAAAACAGAGGTCTACTCCCTTCCTGTCTATGATGGTGAGCTTAATGACTGTATCTAGATGGCTATGATGTGATAAACTATGGATTACATAAAATTGGGGGCCCTGATGCAACAGGGCCTTATGAAGACTGGAAATCAACTGTGATTATAGGTATATTCTTCTGTTCAGATATGTCTGAAACTGGTTCATAGGTCAACAGCATTTTCATGATGCTGTTGTCACACCCATTTTAGAACATAAATTAGTTAACTTACTTTTGCCACAGCAACATACATTGGCTGTTTTTCAGCCCCAGGAGCACTGAAGAGTTGGAGGAGGACATCTGAATCACATGCTGCAGATTTGTTTTGAAAGAGGCTGCCGGCCACTTGCCCCACAACATAATCTTCACTTGATTCAGCAACAGCATTCCTGCCACATATTTTCCTATTTAAGAAAGAACAAGTCAGTCAGGATTCACTACAGGAAACAACTGCATCCCAAAACATTAACTGTTGATAATTTTCCCTAAGGTTTTTGAAAGGTATAAAAAAGGGGATGTTATCAACTGTGGGATCCTGTATGATGAGAAACTTGTAAGAAATTTGCCAGTTTATAGGGCATTGGTACTTAAGAATGCAGTGTTTATTACTGTAAAGATAATTGTCCATGTTTTATTACTAGCATGTCATCCCAGTTTCTGTGTCTGTGTCTTTGAGTCAATGCTGACTACTGGTGACTCCCTGTACTACTAGTCCTTGCAGTTTTCTTGGCAATATTTCAGAAGTGGTTTGCCATTGCCTCCTTGCTCCTTCCCAGGGGTAAAAAGAATGTCTGGCCCCAAGATCACCCAAGGAGTTTTGTGTCAAATGCAGAACTAGCATTCCGGGCTTCTAGCCTGATGCCTTTAACCACTGCACCAAACTGGCCCTGAATCGTTTAATTGCCCCAAATCAGCTTTCAAGCTACTTTCAAGCTTTTTCATCAGTTCAGCAGAATGGGAAAAATGGGAAAGCGGGCTTTGAGGGCGAAACACGTGGTACCCCAGGCGCAGCTGGAGCTCCAGCAACTCTCACTTCTTGGAGGGGCCATCAAGGCATGATCCTAGGCAAAGCGATCCGGCTCCGGGGCCAAAGGAACGAAACAACTGCTAAAAGCCCTCCAGACCCCTTTAGGAGAAGACGGGCAAACGAACATCCCCACAACCGCAGTCCTCACCCTGCGGCTGGAGAACCTTTAACCGTCCGGCCGCGCTTCATCTTCGCTCGGAAAGCTGCTGCAGCCACTTCCGCCTTCGCCTTCAAGCATAGATCTAAACTAGCAAAGTATAGGAGACTTCGTAGCCTTTCAAACTTCTCTGAGGGTGCACGAAGTACTTTCGCTTCGGTGTCGTCCGGATTTTTCCTAGGCTATATTTGAGCGCGCTGGCACTTATGGCATCGTTGCCGACTGACTGCGAAAGACATTTCGGTAGGGTTTTACGCATTCTGATTGAAACTCAGAGAAACTATTGAGACCGCCTTACAAAAATTGGTGTGGCTCCCATCCTTACATCGTTCAGGAGGTGTTTGAAGATCTGGTTATTTTGTCAAGCAGGGTGTGATTACGGAGCCCCCCCTTTTTTTTACAGTATTTGGTTTTGCTTTAACTTGCTTTTTATATTTTGCTTTTCCAGCCTTGTTTTTTTTTCCTTTAATAAGTTGGGATTTTACTTGTTAGCTGCTCAGAATGGTTATGGAGTCAAGCAGTCTCTAAATAAAATTTTAACTGTTTAAGCAAACCAATAATGAGCTGAAGGGTTGAATCATGTTAAATCATCTTTATTTAACTATGGTTTATTGAATAAGCTATATTAGGCTGGCATCTATAAGGACTGATGCACTGCAGGAGTGGATGATCCTAAGCATGGGTATGCTATCCAATGTAGTTGTAATTGAAGTTCTGTAACTAATATAGGAGGGCCAGTTTGGTGTAAGCATCAGGTTATAATTCGGGAGGGCATGAGTTCTAGTCCTGCCTTGGGCACAAACCCAACTGGCCAGTCACTTCCTCTCAGCCCTAGGAAGAGGCAATGGCAACTATTTCTGAAAAACCTTGCCAAGAAATCTGCAGGGACTTGCCCAGACAGTCTCTGAGAACTGGATATGACAGAAGAAAAAACACAAATATATGCAGTTTACTTACTGATTTACAAGGCTCCTGGACCATCAAGCCTAGGTGTACTTAAACAGGTGGATTGAGCTGCCTAGGGAACACAGTGTGCTGAGTTGAATGTTGTTCAGAATGACCGCTGTTTTACAGCAAGGAGATTGAACTGAACTCCAACTCAGACTATCTCTAGAATAGATCATAACATTAGGAGTGAATTACTTTATGGTAGTGTTTCTCAATCTTGGTAAAGTTAAGATGCATGGATTTTATCTCCCAGAATTCCCCAGCCATCCTGTTTGTAGGGGAAATCTGGAAGCTTAAATTTACATATCTTAAAATTGCCAAGATTGGGAAACCTTGTGTCAAGGGTTTGCCTTTAGATGACTACCTTTTTCTAATTATAAAATAAAGGCATGCATTCGAACCAGCATTTTTTTAAAAAAAAATTTTTTTTTTAAAGTAAATTAGGGTGATGTATCATATTTTGCTCCTGGATAAATGCAAGGGTCTGCCATCACTGTCTATTAAGACTTGATTTCTCCATACTATTTCAGTGGATTGTTTTCACTTCCTCTTGTAGACACAGAAATTCTAGATTTCTGTCCCGGAAGTCTGTGTTCGAAAAACGAGGTAAGAGCACTGTAACGTCTATGTCTTCTACGTAGTATGCAAGCGTTTAATTACGGTAGTATTTCGACCACAAGGCTGAAGCATTCCGGTTTTGTCTCCCCGTCGCCGGCGTTGTACGTCATCTCGAGCTAATAGACTCGATTGAAAAAGAACTTGCGCGCTCTCTGCTTGGGTGTCCTATTCGGAAATGCTAAATGGTAGCAAAGGGACTCTTAAGAACAAAAAGCAGGAAACGAGAGAGCTGCGGTTCATTTACTTAGTCCAGTGTTTTAAATACGTCATTAAAACCTTGACCCACTATCCTTCCCCCCCAAATGCTTAACTTGTCTTTCCGCTATACCAATTGTGAATCCCTTGTTACTCATATAATGATCTATTCCATTTTTTACACTGATTAAGTGCCATCAAATCATTGTCGGTTATTTTTTTTCATATATAGTTCAAAGATAGATCTATCTTTCAAACTTAGGGAACTTTATAACCCCCATATTAACAAACGTACGGATATTAAACTAAAAGGTAAAGATAGCAGGATATATCCATATTGTATGTTCTCATTATCAATTTTACATTTACAGCATAAGGTTGACCAATCAAGTCTTTTTAAATATTTTCTCAGGGACCAATAAACACACAAAAAATGATACTTTGAATTAATATCATACTTAAATCATGCTTTATATTCTTTTAAACCCAACCATTGATTTTTTTTATTGACCAGTTTTTGTAAATATTACTCTTTACTCCAGTTTTTGTAAATATTAATATCTACTTGAATGGTTTTTAAACATTTATAAATATTGTAGATTTAAAAGCATCCATTCCCCATAACAATCCTGAGAGTTTTAGATGACGCATCTTGCTTACATTGCAAATTTAAAAGATTTGAATATATTGCTATATTTCAGGCAATCAAAATATCTCTTGCAACAATGCAAGTAAGTTTAAATCTTGATTGGTTATAAGCTGATTCAAGTGTTAATACCTCTGCTTCCACAGGATTTAAAAAAGAGTTCTAATTTTCAAACTAGGATTGTCCCAGTATTTATAAGAACAATAGTAACAAATATGCTTTCATTTCTACATTTTTACGGTAATTATGTTTTGCATCACCTAATGCAGGAAATGCAGTAAAGCTATGTATTGCTAATTACAGATCCAGACTCCAAGATTTGGAATGCAAGGGGCTACCTGGAATACAACCCTTAGTAATATAGTTTGGACTGTTTCAAGAGAAGGAAGTGCAAAGTCCTGGCTGGGCATCACCAAGTAGTTATACACAAGCCTTACTGAAGTACAGCTTCAGTGCTGCTGGGATATGCTGGTTTCTCTGGTGAGGTAAAAAGATTAAATTGCAACCAGTTTTTTTAAATATACCACTTAAATTTAATTCTTGTACTTGGAAAGTATTGTAAGCTTATAAATGGAGTTTAATGTGGTGGTTATATGGCAACTTTTAAACTCTTCACAAGACATAGTTTGTATCAAACAAGTGAGTTTTTTACATTTGTAAAGCTCCTTTTTTGCATTTGCAACCAGAAACCTCAACTGACCAGTTTATCAAAATTTGATTTATTGTGAGTCCCAAAGACCAAAACCCCACTTAGAGCCACACTGGTTTAATATTTTATGAGAGATTATTGCCAAATTGCTTTCCACATTATCTTTATTGTTAAATCTATAAATTATGTTATGTAGAAATGAATTCTGCTTATTTCCCTATTGTTTTTTAATTGGAAACAATATTTTAAGAAGCTAACACAGCTTTCTAAGGATTGGTCGTAAGAGCACTTTGTAGCAAGTATCCTTTTCAAGGAGAATACAACATTTCAAGTGTAAAACACCCAGATAGATGCTGAATTGTTTGTGAATGCACCAGAATTAAAATTAGTTTTGCTAATAACTGGGACACTGAATACAACCTAATTATTTTTGGTAAACTGCAATCTCAGCTCATGTGAACAAGTTTGAAAAAGTAACAGATCTCTTCCAAATTGTTTGGAAAAGATGCAGTCAGACAGCCCCATTATGGTTTACTGATGAACAACAATGTCCCGGTGCACGCTGCTTAAAATATATGTTTGCTTCATCTGCAAGTAGGCAACATTAATAATAAATTATAGGTAGCTCTATCAGTGGATTGTTTAGCATATCCAAATCATGTCCTCTGCTTTGTTCCTCTTGGAAAGCCAAAGAAAAAAAAATGCAAATATACTGCATCTTATTTGAGGCATTTGTTCCACAAGAATTCCAAACCTTTCTTTGGACAAAAGAGCTTACAAAATAGGTAACTACCACAAAACACAGCGGTCTGCTCTTTTTTCTTATTTTGTATGTCATGAGGACCAGTACAATGTCTGCAAAATTTGGAGCAATATTAGTGATACTAATTTCTAATTAAATCAATTGTGGATTATTGGGGATTTTTTTTCTTTTTATATAGTTGCAACTTCATCTCTTAGAATGGGAGGGAATATTTAAAGGTGCTTACCCAAATCAAGATGACAGAAATCTCTGCAGGTATGAGGGAGTGTGAAAGGTTTACATACAGTCTACCTAAGGGCTTGGGCTCTTGTTACCTTGTTCACTGATCAATGTTTACATATTCCCCTTTGGGCCCTTTTGATATTAGGAACTCCTAGTAATTTATGGAGGTAGGAAAGATAATTTAAGCCTGAAATCTAACTGAATTTTAAACTTGATCAAAAAGAACATTTATGTTGCCCCAATAACAAACGTTATTATGACCAACAAATGAACAACACTGGATTTATATCTGAAACTGCTGAATATGCTGAAATGTCTTAATTAAACTGTTAGAAACAGAATCCAGTATTCACAAACTATGGCATTTTATTTCAGAGGCCTTTGCTTACATTTGTACAATATATTACATAATTCCATTGTCTGCAGAACCTAATATATATTTTATAGCTTTTCTTTATATGCCTTTCCTTCAATGTTTGTCAACAATTTTTACAGTCCTGTACATATCTGAAGAGTTTGAAACCATTTTCAATAAAATCAGTTACCTTTAAACACACACTACTAAGACTGAAAATGCTTTTCTTAGAAAAGTCAAATGTAAAGATTCGGACACTCTAGCATCTACAAACAGAATGTTTGAAATTCTTACATGTTGTATTGCCAGAAAAAGAAAAAAAAAACATGCCAGCCCCCATAAGCCCAGCCAAAAGAAGTACACAGAACTACAATTAAAACAGTAAAACAATCTGTACAGTAAAGTACTGTGTATTAACAGTGCCAGGTATTAAATAGCTCGAATGAACACTCCCGCAATATACAAATGTCTTACAAAGTTGTGTAATTAAATACAAGTGCCAAACGAGAGGGCATGGGTTCCATACAACATAAAGTCAATAGAAGTGAAAACAGCTGAGTTGATTTTGGATTTTATACAAGGCAATTAAAAAAAAATCATTTCAACCACTCAGTTAGCTATTTATATTATAAACAACTATCCCTTTGTGGCAATGTTCTTCTCAACAATGACTTAATATTAACACCCTTTACTCCTTCTTGAAGACCTCTCAATTGCAGCTCATAATAAAATAAGCATTACTAATGAAATATTTGTTGCTTTAACTGAAAAGAAACTTTTACAAGAAAACACAAAAATATAAGTGTTATAATTCATTATGAATAAATATACACTTTAAACTGGCTAAATACAATCTTTGTACATTAAGATTTAATACAGTTTGTTAGCCGTTTTCTTCCTTTTTCACAATGTATTTTTATCAAAATTAAAAAAAATACTGATTCATAGAAAAATGGCAAAGTACAGTAGTTTCATTCCAATTCATGGGCTATCAAAAACCCACGATAACCTATTTTGCCTAATTCAAACCTGTAAACATTAGTCAGCCTTTTAAGCAGAATCCTTATATTTGGTTGTCAATCTGATGAGAAACATCCTGTTAATGGCAGGTTTGGAACTGAATTACCTGTGCTTGACTTGTACAGTTTTAGTCACCATTAAGGCAACAGTTAAAAAACAATTATCTTGTAAAAATGAAAATAGGTTCATTTTTCCTAAAGAATGGAAAAATATCAAATGTTCCAGCTTTAACAAAATACCAGGGAATACGTGAACCGTAAGCCACTTTAATGTTTTAATTTGGCCTACCCAACAACTGCACGCTTACCACATTGATTCTACTGGCAGTGAACAACTTCCATTTGCCACAGTGGAAGGCCTTCAATTCATTCAACATACAATTCCCAGACAAGTTGGAAACAATTATTGCTTGAGGAAAAGCAGTCTGTTGTACTTTTTCTTCATAAAAGTGCACTTAAGTGCAAAGTTAGCTTGTCAAGATTTTTTTTTTAAATACAAAATAGTGCTTGTCTGAATTTTGTGCCACTGTGCAGTATAAAAAGTGGCTCTCAGCAGCCATTAAGTGCAAAGTGCTTTGGCAAGTCTTGCTGTCACCTGCACTCGACTGACATTCCATTCTGTGATGAATTGGACACTGGTGGGTCTGCTAAACTTAACATAACTGCTGCCGTAATGGTACTTGAGGAAGGCGAGGAAGAAGAGGAGGATGTGGTAGCAGCACCTGAAATGATAGTAGTAAACAAATAAATAGTCCCATCTGAATGTTTGCTACTGAAACTAAAATAGAGTATGGTTTATATACATATGTATATTTTAGAAAAGTCTAGTTGCTCAACCCTTGTAGTGTACAAAGTAACTGTAAGGACCTATGGCCTTGTAACTAAACTGTAACTTGCGGCCACAATTGAGCCCAAGATTTCTGTTGTTAAGTGAGGCATTTATTAAGTGAGTTTTGCCTCATTTTACGATCTTTCTTGCCACAGTGGTTAAGTGAATCATTGCCGTTGATAAGTTAGTAACATGGTTGTTAAGTGAATCTGGCTTCCCCATTGACTTTGCTGGTCAGAAGGTTGCAAAAGGGGATCACGTGACCTTGGGACACAGCAACGGTCGTAAGTATGAGTCAGTAACCAAGCATCTGAATTTTGATCACATGATCATGGGGATGCTACAAAGGTCGCAAGTGTGAAAAACGGTCATAAGTCACTTTTTTCAGTGCCGTTGTAACTTTGAATGGTCACTAAATGAACTGTTGTAAGTCGAGGACTAGCTGTAGTTATGCACAATTATGGACACTCTTATTCTGAATTAAGTTAAGAAAAGGGAAGACTGCACCCTTAATAAGGCTCTGAGAATTCACTAAAATCTTGTAGTGTTACATTCTGTTTATTTTAAAATAAGAAAAAAAGTATGTGGGATGACCAAGTTGCTTATTTTATATTTTTGAAGAAATCCAGATAATTTAGTGCTCCTTTATAAGTGCACTTCCAACTTATACGCAGTAAATCAGACAAGACTTAACTTCTATAAAAAGCAATTATCAGAGTACTTTTTCTGAATTTAAAACTGCAGCATCAGGCAGATCCTTTGTTCAAACAATGCCCAAATACATACAAACTATGCCCCCAAGGCATAGTATGTCATACAAGACATGTATGTTTTCACTTGCTTTCAGAACTGAATATTCCTCAAATGCCTGTGTTCATTGTTATCAGTCAATATGTAAAATAATGTTAAGGCCATGCCATATTAAATACAGAGTTGGGATACACAGAAAGAAATTGGCTCAGTTCTAAACAAATGGCACTTAGATCAAAGAGTTAAGGTGGTCTGTGTTATTACTATGGAAAGTGTAACTTTTTCTTACACATGCCGGAAGTAATTATCAGAAATATAAGGATAAATACTAGAATGTGACAGTTTGTAGATATTATTACTGAGCCGAGGTGGCACAGTGGTTAGAGTGCAGCACTGCAGGCTACTTCAGCTGACTGCTAGCTGCAGTTCGGCGGTTCAAATCTCACCGGCTCAAGGTTGACTCAGCCTTCCATCCTTCCGAGGTGGGTAAAATGAGGACTCAGATTGTTGGGGGCAATATGCTAACTCTGTAAACCGCTAAGAGAGGGCTGTAAAGCACTATGAAGCGGTATATAAGTCTAAGTGCTATTGCTATTGCTATGAAAATTAGTGCTGGTATTTAGATAGTTAAAATATTAGTCTGAACCCTGCCTGTAGTAGCTCCATTTTTTTAAAAAAATCTATGCATGAGGCAAAAAGTTGGCTAGTTTTTCCTACTCACCCTTCCAGAAATGGATGTTGTTGACTAAATAATTGTAATGAAATAACTCTCTTCTTCCAAACTCGCTTGCATCCCCCTTGCCCACCAATACTATCAAGGTTAAAACTTAAGTCACTTGTGGACCTTTGTTTCATTGTGGACCTTTCTTTTACTGTGTCTCTCCCTAGGAGAATTTTTAAAAATCCATTTGTATTTGCAGATTTTAAGCTTGAAAATAATAGGTGAGATAAAAGAGAAGTGTTGATCCTTATTCTAGACTCTAGAAGACTCTAAAATTCTATAGATCTAAAAACCCATATGGAACAACCAAGCCTGTTATGAAAACTTTTCTTACAAAAACATTTTCTTTTTTGAAACAAGAAATTTCAATTCAAAGTCATTAAATATAACCCTAACAGTTGCAGAGTAAGACCTAATATTTTAAAGACAATTAAGGGTGAAATTCAAGTTTAGGAAGTCTATTTAGTCCCAGTAAAAAAAAAAGGGGGAGGGGGCATATTTAGGCCTAATCACTTACTTTCCCGCTCTTTTTTCTTCAAACGCTTTCTTCTTCTATCAATGGAAGCCACTTCAGATTTTAAAGACATGTAGTGTTTCCTGATTTCCTGAAGTTTTTCTTGAAGGATTGAAATGCGTTCTGCACTGGTCATATTTTCTAAGTCAGCTGGCAAATAAAGCAACTTTTATTAGCCCAAATCAAAATCCCAGTTCGTTTTTATTTAGTGAAAGCAATGCATATACAGCATTACATTCAGCATCTCTCAACAATGGAATCCAATCTATGCCAGTCCCTCGGCCCCTTTGGAAAAAGCAATTCTTGACAAAATGAATAGATAACTGTTGCTCAGGCTTATAATATTATTCTTATTAGTCAGTGGAGACCAATTTTCATAACTTATATTTGTTCAATCCCTCAGAGCTAGTTACTTATGCATTAGAGTAATTACGATATTTATACCAGTATGTCAATTAATTAACAACTACACATCTTGTGACTGAAATGTTTGTGAGCGAAAATTGGAAAAAAACAGTAGGAAAGGCTATGATAAAGTGAAAACTTTTCCCCATAAATATGTAGTTGAGAACTCCTTCTGAATCAATAAACATGATGGAAATAAAGCCAGTGTAATAATAAATGGAATATTTAGTAAAAAATTCAATATGGAGTGGAGAATAAGATAAAAATATGCAAAATCCTTTTGGTTGTTTAATTACTTATAAAGGTTTAATGAATCCTTGGGGTTAGGATTAGGTTTGGGAATAGGAATGTTATGTGAGAATTCTGTTGTTTGTATGAAACTTAAGGCTGTATGATGCAAGGAAGAGTGTATAATGCAATGAAGAATATGGATCTGAATGTTAATGTACAGGTACTTTTTCCTTAACCTGTCAAGAGTGAAACTTTGGGAGCTACGTGCCTTGTCATTTCAACTTGTCATTAGAGGAAGGGGGTGTTGGTGTTGGTTACAAACAGGTTAACTGGAGCAACGAAACTTCTACAGCTCGACTGAAGTGAAAAGTGAAGTGAAAAGTAACATAGGAAGCCATGTATGGATATGATAGAAATAATAATGGTTTTCAATAATACAAATTTATGGAGAGGTATAGTGAACAGTGTAGGTATAAATTACCGTGTTTCCCCGAAAATAAGACAGGGGCTTATATTTTTTTGACCCCCAAAATATGGCCTCGGCCTTATTATCTGGGGGGGGGCCTTATTATTTGGGGGGTGCAGTAGGCAGCAAGCGTGGGACTGCATGTCCCATCGCCTCTGCCTCCCCTACCTCGTGGAGCAGGATTCAGCAAGGCTTGTTGTGCTGTTGCATGCACGAACTGCAGGCCTGCCGCAAACTTCATCATACCGGCACAGCTGGGGTCCTGCTGCCGTTGGTGCATGCAACGGCACAACAGGCCTTGCAGAGTCCTGCTCCACGAGGCAGCGGCGGTGGCGTGACGAGTCTCACAGAGACTCATTTCTGGCAGGTGGAATATGTTGGGCCGCGAGACGCGCGTCCTACCTGGGACTTGTAGCTCCGTTCCGTTCCTTGGTGTTGTGTCCACTGACCCTCCCCCGCCTCCGGCTCTCGAGCGAAGCGGAAGGGGGAAGAATCTCTCGCGGGCTGCCTGAGGCAAAGCACCTGCCTTTCCTCCTTCCTTCCCTAGCCCCCTCTCTCTCTCGGCAGGAACCTTTGGGCAGCCTCTTGGAGCGAAAGGGCAGAAAGATTTCTTGCGTTCAGCGTGCAGATAAAAGTTTCCTTCTCCTGGGG
>QLTV01001839.1:6225714-6235767 GCA_003457575.1 Thermophis baileyi
GAGAGAGAGAGAGAGAGCAAGCGAGAGGCGGGAGGGGGAAGAAACTCTCGCGGGCTGCCTGAGCTGACAGCCAAACGTCTACCGTAGCCGGGCTCAGCGGCAGAAGCAGCCGGGCACACACTTCCTTGTGTCTTCCAAACGCGCATGCGCCCCTCTCTCTCTCGGCAGGGGGGGGGGAAAGAGCGCACATAAGACACAGCACCAGGGACAAGGAACCTTTTGGCTGCATGCAAGAAATCTTTCTCTCTTCCAAACTCCGTCAGAAATGAGTCTTAGTGAGACTAATCGCGTCTGCGCAGCCTCTTGGAGCGAAAGGGGAGAAAGATTTCTTGCGTCCAGCGTGCAGCCAAAAGTTTCCTTCTCCTGGTGCTGCTTCTTACCGTACGTGCACTCCCCCCCCCGCGCCGAGAGAGAGAGGGTTTGGAAGGGACCAGCGCGTGCCCGGCTGCTTCTGCCGCTGAGCCTGGCTACGTTAGAAGTTTGACTGTGAGCTTGGCTTCCTCAGGCAGCCCGCGAGAGTTTCTTCCCACCTCTCACTTGCTCTCTCTCTCGTTCTCTCCTGGCCGGGAGCTGCTTTTTGTGGTGGGCACTCTTGGCTGGGAGAGGGAGAGAGAGAGAGCGAGGTGGGTGCATGCACACCCCGCGGGACTGGCTCGGCTCCTCTGGGGCCTGCCTCTGGCAGCGTTTTGCAGCGCTCCTGCCTGCGATGGGGCGGCGAGGCAGGGATCGAGGCTCCCCTCCTCTTCCTCGGAGGCAGGAGCGCGTTTCAAAAGCTGCCATAGGCAGAGCCCAGAGGAGCCGAGGCAGTCTCGTGGGGTGTGCGTGCACCCGCCTCTCGCTCTCCCGGCCAAAAGAGTGCCCGCCGCAAAAAGAGCACCTCCCGGCATGCCCCCCCCCTTTCCCCGGAAAGTAATGGGGGGGGCTTATTTTCGGGGGGGGCTTATTTCAACGCATGTCCCGAAAAGCCCTGTTGGGCTTATTATCGGGACATGTCTTATTTTCAGGGAAACACGGTAGGTGTAATTAGATTTCCTTTAATCTCCCCCCTTTAATTGAACTTTTACTACTTCTTATACTTTTTAGAGCTTTGCATAATAGCTAAGCAGTGTCGGCTGGCGGGCCCACGGGGAAGGGTCTTCTCTGTGGCTGCCCCGGCTCTCTGGAACCAGCTACCCCCTGAGATCCGGACTGCTC
The DNA here is from genome assembly GCA_003457575.1 of Thermophis baileyi. NCBI lineage: Eukaryota > Metazoa > Chordata > Lepidosauria > Squamata > Dipsadidae > Thermophis > Thermophis baileyi. Next base: position 6,226,909 of record QLTV01001839.1, read on the forward strand.
CCACTCTATTGGCCTTCCGGAAAGCACTGCAATCTCGCAATTTGCGAGGTCCGGCCTGGAATGATATGTATGTATGTGACTGTTAACTGGTTCCTTATATTTTATGATGTTTTTAAATGTATTTTCTATACCCTGTTGTAAGCCGCCCAGAGTCCTTCGGGAGTTGGGCGGCATAGAAATACAATTAATAAAGAAATAATAAATAAATATCCCTGCCAAGGAAATGAGGGACCTTGGTAATGCTTTTTCATATACAGTAGTTTAGTGACTGTATTTTACTGCATCATATGGAAATGAAAGGTTATGTCCATTCTTGGGAATTCAGCAGATTTGAATTCAAAACACTTGGTACACTTCTAGAATTCAGGAGAGGCAAACTCAGCCACAGGAAATCTTTACTTACATAATTGGAAACTCCATTTGTAAAGTTTTGGCAAACGACTGTTCTGTTCTTTGAGATCGGAATCTTTTTCTCCATTTTTCCCACATTTTCCAGGAGACTGTATTCTAGCTGGAGCTTTTGTATGCTGAGATTTCACCCCTGTAGAAACTGATTTTGCTGGCTGGGATTTGGTAATACTTTCTCCAGCAGAAAGTTCTTCACTATCACTACTGTTTGCTGAAAGAAGAGACAACAAATGAACTTTATAGGCTTAGATTGATAAACATTTCAGCACTTCAAATACTTAGTCACAAAAAGTATTATCTTCTTGTCCTCCAATAAAATATATAATGGAATATTTTCATAGACAAATTAAAAACTTGCATTGTTTTTAGAGATAAGTAAGAATATGACTCACTTGGGGGGCACTGCACAGTTTCCTAAGGGTGGAAGCAATCTTTAAGCGGGGTTCAATTTAGAATGTTTTGGCAGGCTGAAAGAGGAAGGGGAAGTACTTTTAAAGGATCTTCAATGCTTTGGGGGAGATCAGAGAGGGCTGCAGAGAGAAGGAACCAGCAAAAATTGCTTCCTCTCTATTCTGTCAATATAAATACAGGTATGAAACTCTTCTTTCTCCTGATTTTAGAAGGATACTTTTGGATTCAGCTCATGATCTATTCATAAGTTTTAAGACCAAGTTTTACACTCCATCAATTTGCCATACTTACTACTTTTGTTCTTCTTTTTGTTGTTCACCACAGATGTTTTATGACTTCTTTTCTGCTTTTTTGAGGGACCACCACCTTGGCTATCTTTAAGTCTTTTCTGGCCTGTACAAGCTTTATTAACATAAAAACAAGATATTTTTACATGAATATATCAGAAACACATTTCAATTTTGATCATCTATATCATTTTGCAGTGATAACCTTTTACAACCTAGTTGGAAACAGTGCAACTGGCTTCAAAATGGCTGCAGCTTAACATAAAAACATTTTAAAATGTATTAATTTAATTTTTTTAAATAGACAGCTTCATTAAGCTATCAGGAAACAGTGTAGTAACATTTTAAAAGGAAGGGAGAGAGAACAGAATTTTCAAAAAATTCAGAGTAAAATCTTATTCATACTAAATAGGAAGAGATTATGAACCTCACATAACTTCTCTCAACTGAAGATTCTGGACTAGACATAAAGGCAACCCCACATAGAAACCAATACACTAATCAGGCTTGAATGTAAACAGCATATGAACTAATTACATGGTCATTTTATTCTGGGAAGATATGTAATTGACATGTCAGCTGAGGTGAATTAAGGCACTCCTGGCCATTGCCTCCTCCAGAGAAAGATTTGGATACACACACACACTGAAACACTTTATTTTCTCTATCTGGGACAACATGACTTCATTCAGTACAGGAAGATCTACCAACTTTTTGGAACTGTGACACCCACCCTCCCTCCAATGAGCACCTCCATCTTGCCTGGATTCAATTTCAATTTATTATCCTTCACTGAATCTACTATTAACTGCAGTAGGGTTTCAGGAGAACCAAACCATTATTTGATAATGTTACAGAACTATAAATTTGGGGATTATTAGTATATTAATAGTACCCAGCTCCATATTTTACAGAAGAGAGCTATAAGGAGCTCCTTATAATATTTCCCCTTTCAAACAGCAACTATCCCCAAATTACATAATTTGAAAGCTGTCTTAAGAGAGAGGAATAGAGCCACTTCAAAGTAATTCTTCATATTTTAGGAAGATAATTCTGGACAAGGGATGCAAATTACAGAAGCAGTAGAACAATTCTCTGTTCCACTTTCTAGCTCACTCTCATTTCTACTTCTACCTTTTCCATTATCTCACCTTCACCAAAGGGTACTCTATGAACTGCTGTGGGCCATCTCAGAATATCAGACCTTGTTAGGATAGGGGCTTTCACCAGATTTTAAGATCCCCCAGACACATCTCTGAAATCACCTCCCTCCAGGCAAGCTGAACAATATTTATCTAGCTCGCACTGTATGCCCTATCCTTGGAACATTACAGGCTGGAAAGTCAGAAGAAAATATCCTAGTTTGTATCTCCAATTATGTAGTTTTGTCACAAGAAACATGGCATGTGGGAGCATTATGCTTGGAGGAATAGAAGTATTGTTGTGGAAACAGAGTTTGGAGTGGGATAGGGGGAGCTTTACATTTGTCTTGTTTGTTAGTTTCCACTTTTTTACAGATCCAAATCACTAGTTTGCAATCCCTACAATATGTCATAGCAATGTGAAAGAATGAAATGCCCTGCATTATTTAAATTCTTCAAGAGTCGTTTATTGTTAATATATTCATTCCTCCCTTACTTATTCAAGTTCAAATCAAAACTCTGGAAAGAAAAATAAAATTATACTTGGAAGATTTATTAAGTAGGTTTCAATCAATGTATTTTATACAGGCTGGAAATTTCAGTGCAAAAATTGGGATTGATGAGGAGGAGCTTGTGATCAAATTGCATAGTCAACCCCCAGATCAGATAATAATATTGCCACTGTTATTGCAACAATCCAATAACAAGATTGGGAATTTTAGAGGGTTCTGCTTTACAAAATTTTGCTTTATACAAAAGTGCTTTTTAAACTGAATCTGGCAGTATTAAACGGATCTGTTACCAGTGATATTGGCAAATATATTACTAGACTGGTAGTAAACCATCTTTGGTTGGTAATAAAGTAATGTTGCTGAACACTACTCATTTAAGTTTACAGTTTCCAACCAATTTGATCATTGTCCAAATATATTTAACAACATTTGATAGAATTCTTTTACTATCCTGCTATTTTTGTAACAAAGCTTGCCCAGGTGTTATTAGATAAGTCTTCTTAGATTGATGGTAAGACTGATATAGTCCATGACTTACTACCAGTCGCATAACAACCATTTAAAACTATGATGACCCATAAAGCACTTCCTGGCATTGTAAACTATCCCCCGTGCACATGATCACATTTCGAGCGCTTGGCAACCTGCTCGCCTTTACGACTAGTTGCAGCATCCCATGATTATGATTTGTGACATTTTTTGCCAGCAAAAACGGCCCATTCGGAAGTATGGGTTAGCACTTACGACCATGGTATTTGCTTAATGGCTGCCAAATCAGTAAAATGCAAACTAAGCACCTACAAATTAAATTCCTAGATTGATTGGATATGAATTGATCCTGAAAGACAAACAAGCAAAGATTCAGGGCAGGCAGATTTACATTAGTTTATGCTATAGTGCCCAGCATCTGGGAAAAAGTATTCTTTGAAATGTGGTTCATCCCTATTTGTGGCTTTAACTGACTTAGACTTGGATTCAATTCAATATTCAGGAGCAAACTGTGATGCAAATTTAATGATTCCCTAATTGAGAAGTATCTATTCCTATGAATATTTAAAACATATGAGAACACAAGTAAAAGTCAGATGTAATGCACAAGGACATTTAACCAAAGAAATAGCAGTGAAAGAAACAGAAAGGGCAGGGCTGTTTTGTTACCCTCCCACTACTTAGCCATTTTAAGCAACCAGGTTTTCTATCCTAAGATGGCCCAATAATATGTCAACTCACTTTTATATGCTGACTATGTGGTAGTTTTGCCTTTGAATCCTGTTAAGACCTGTAACTTGATGTGCTATAAACTATTCTAAGTCTAAGAGTTGAGCATCCGAGTTACACAATTGGCAAACAGGAGAACACATCATCAAGAAGTCAAAAAATTTAAATACTTAGGGCTGGCTTTCCAAGCCCCTGGAGCCTGAAATGTATCCCAAAGAACACAGAGATCATCCTCAGCTATACAAGCTTTCTATTTTAACTGAGTTGCACAGTTTATCCAGCTGCTGTTAAGTTATGCCCAGCTATTGTATGGGATTCAATTAGAACTTTATAGCAGGATGGTTAGTTAAACCTAAATTCTCAAGAAATGTTTTCCTGGTCCCTTGCTGTGTCCCAAATATAATGCTTCATTAAGAAGCAGAAGTAATTTAGAGGCTCTGGATTATCTTTATTTTTTGGTCGAAATTGTTACATAGCTCAGGTGGATTGGCCACTTTAATTATAGCAGATGATTTTGATTCTTGCTGGAAAAAATATAATTACATGAAATTTAATTTCTGTGTTTTTTTTTCTGGGATGCTCTTTTGCCTTTGGGGTTACAGCATGCTGACTTAATTTTGAAACACAGGATTTTAGATATGGAAGGTCAATTGGACTTTGCACTTGTCCCCACCATGCATTTATTAACAACCAGTTTCTAAATTTTAAATCAGTCAATTACTTGTACAAGATCACTTTCAAAATTCAGAACTTTATCCCTGATCCATTTTAATGTTCTCCTCACAGCAGTATTGGAAGAGAAATATATAGGAAAATCCCATTTGATACATGATGGAGTCCCTATATTGCAGGTGTGATAGAAATTACAGCCTATGTTTTGTTATACTGTCAGTTCTGTGCAGCATAAATCTTTGTAGTTGTTTCCCCTCTCCTTTCTAAATTCCTATGATATTCTGACTCATTTTACTTATTGTTACTTATTAGATAATAAAGGCAATAATCTGTCCTTAAATTATCAACACTGTTATACTATGTGCATGAGCTCTGCCCTATTATGACCTGTAATCGATAATGATTATGCAATGTTTTACTGTGCAAGTTTTTTTCTTTTAGTCCATGAATGGGAAAAAAGTGTATCACTTAAAACTGATGAGATGTCAATAAGATCTTCAGACAGAATTATCCTCAGGTCAATAAAGGCAGTCAAAACCCTAAAGCTTGATCTGAAGATGCTTGAGATGAACCAGGCTATTTGGGGGAAAATTAGTTTTACTAAAGCAAAGATTTATCACTGATTTTCAATGGGCCTTTGCAGCACAGGTAATCCTTGACTCGCAACCATTCAAAGTTACCACAGCACTGAAAAAGGTTACTAATGACTGTCCTCGCACCTACGACCATCACAGCATCCCCATGGGACATGTGATCAACAGCTGCAGTGTCCTAAGATCATGTGATCATCATTTGTGACCTTCCTAGCCAGCTTCTGACAAGCAAAGTCAATGAGGGAAGATGGATTCCCTTAACAACAGTGGGCTTCACTTAAGAATTGCAATGATTCACTTAACTACGCTGGCCAAAAAGGCTGAAAACTGGGTGTGGCTCACTTTAACAACTGCCTTGCTTAGCAATGGAAATTCTGGTCCCAACTGTGGTCATAAGTTGAGGATTACCTGTATTTTAGTTTTGTGAGGGGCTAGAATGCAAGAATGTGCAGATTAAAAAGAAAAAGAAAAATTAAAAAAAAAAAGACCAGAAAAATATTTTGGTTCTATTGATGTGGTTTAACTAGCAAAATAGACTAAATTAAAATTTCAAAACAGTAGTTTATTAAAAACAGTATTGCTAGGAATAAAAATATTTTATTACCAACTTCAGAGTTCTCAATTTTGTAAAAAGATTACTAACCTAATACTGAGACCATATTACCCTAGCTTCTAAGCATCTCATGTTCAACTAGGATATGAAAAACTTATTTTGAATAGGTGGTAATGTAAGAAAACTCAAAAGAGCAAACCTGAAAAGGAAAAAAAAAAAACCAATACAGGATCTACCAGAGTTTGTTAGCAATGGCAAATAGATAGCGTATGGTTAAAACTACCTTTGCAACCAGCTGCATCATCATTTAGAAAACTCTCCACCCAACCACCTCCATCCGGGCAAATACTATACATAATGCCACTCTAAAATCTGAAACTATCTTACTCAATTCCATGGTTGGCTATAATGAAGCCGATTAGCCTTTCTGAACTCAGCACTGTCTGAATGTATTGGACCAGTGGTGGGTTGCTCCCGGTTTGGCCCGGTTCTTAGAGCTGGTAGCGGCAGTGGCAGGAGGGTCCGCCCACCCGCCCGGGACGCTTCTGCGCATGTGCAGAAGCGTCGTGTGTGCAAGCACGCGCACGAACCGGTAGTAAAGGGTTTTAGAACCCACTACTGTATTGGACTATAACTTCCATAATCCCCAGCCAGACAGACACATACTAAATGGAACTGTATTTATTATACCTTTCTCAGTGTGTTCTGGTTGATTACTGCTGCTGGAGCTGATACTGGCATCAAAGCCTGTAGGAGATACATTTCCTTCAGACTGAAGGTCCTGCAGTTCTCCTACAATACTGTCCACCTCAATTGTGCTATCTGTTTCACTCTTGATGCTTCGTACTTCTTCTTGACTCGGTGCCAGAGTTTCAGAAATAGATATGCCCGACTGATGCCTGCTGGAATCTGCTACTGTTACAGATGGGGGTGACTCAGGTGTGGTGGGTGGGGTGTTTAGAACTGAATTACTGCCACTACTTGGGAACTCGACTTTCTTGTCGTTCGTTTCAGTTGGCTTTTCTTCAACAGGTTTTGCATCTGTGCTTAGTGGCAAAGATTTTTCAACTTTAGAACTAGACAAAGAGGTATCCTCTTCCTCAAGGGTTTGCAGATGCTCCTCTGGTGTTGCCTGCTCAGGAGAAGCATGGGGTGGAGAAGCTGCTGCTTCTGTGTCAGAATCTGAAAAAAGTTCTTTGAGTGTCTTTTTAGGCCATTGTCCCTGAATACTTGACCACACATCTTTCCGGTCTTTTGCTCTGGTATTCTGAAGCCTTTCATCAGAGTTACTTAGAAGCTTTATTCTCTTCTCCGACACTTCAGAGAACCCAGGATAAAAAGCATTTGTCCGTAAAGATTTTCTTTTATCATCTAATCCGTTATACTTCTTATTAGGCGTTAATTTTAACTTATTTTTTACTTCATCTTCATCTGAAGAACTATTACTGCTGTTTTCCAAGCTAAGTATATCTTTGCCATTTGATTTTTCATCTTTACTATTAGGTGACCCAGTTTTTAAGCATTCTTCAGGTACACAGTACCTTCGTTTACCGCGTTTTATTTTATCTGTTGCCTCCTTTTTTATCTCTTTCCTTTTCTTGGCACTTGCATGGTCACCATCATAGTCAGTATCATCAGATAATTCTGTCAATTCTTTCTGGAGTCTTTCTGGGGATTTTGATACTGGCTTGGATGCTGTAGCATCTCCAACCGTTACTGCCTCTTCTGGCATGGATAAGTTGATTTGCTCTTTCAGACAAACTTCATTATTGTCTTGGGTCAAAGCTTCATCTTGAGGATCCTCCTTCCCATTGCTATAGACATTTGGAGCACTTTGGTCATCATCTTGTTCACTATCGTCTGAGCTTTCAGATGCTATGGGATGGGAAAAAAGTAAGAAAATCAACTCCTCTGGCATCCAAATCCTATATTTAGATACGTTTCACACAAATCTGAATTAGCCTTTAATTTCCCTGTGGGTAGTATCCCTATTTGGATTTATTTTTTAAGAAATAGATATATATTTAAATGTCTATTTGAAAGTATGACAATAGATTGAATCCAAAGTTTCTATTCCATAAACAAACTACCACTTAAGGACAAAGTTTTCTGTAATAATCAGAAGACATGTACAGTATGTCACAGAAGTGAGTACACCCCCTCACATTTTGTAAATATTTAAGTATATCTTTTCATGTGGCAACACTGAAGAAATGACACTTGGCTACAATGTAAAGTAGTGAGTATACAGCTTGTATAACAGTGTAAATGTGCTGTCCCCTCAAAACAACGCAACACACAGCCATTAAGGTCTAAACTGCTGGCAACAAAAGTGAGTACACCCCTAAGTGATAATGTCCAAATGGGGCCCAAGTAGCCGTTTTCCCTCCCTGCTGTCATGTGACGCGTTAGTGGTACAAGGTCTCAGGTGTGAAGGGGGAGCAGGTGTGTTAAATTTGGTGTTATCGCTCTCACTCTCTCATTCTGGTCACTGGAAGTTCAACATGGCACCTCATGGCAATGAACTCTCTAAGGATCTGAAAAAACAAATGGTTGCTCTACATAAAGATGGCCTAGGCTGTAAGAAGATTGCCAAGACCCTGAAACTGAGCTACAGCACGGTGGCCAAGACCATACAGCGGTTTAACAGGACAGGTTCCACTCAGAACAGGCCTCGCCATGGTCGACCAAAGAAGTTGAGTGCCCATGCTCAGCGTCATATCCAGAGGTTGGCTTTGGGAGACAGACGTATGAGTGCTGCCAGCATTGCTGCAAAGGTTGAAGGGGTGGGGGGGTCAGCCTGTCAGTACTCAGACCATACGCCGCACGCTGCATCAAATTGGTCTGCAGGGCTGTCGTCCCAGAAGGAAGCCTCTTCTAAAGATGATACACAAGAAAGCCCACAAACGGTTTGCTGCAGACAAGCAGACTTAGGACATGGATTCCTGGAACCATGTCCTGTGGTGCGATGAGACCAAGATAAATTTATTTGGTTCAGATGGTGTCAAGCGTGTGTGGCGGCAACCAGGTGAGCAGTACAAGGACAATTGTGTCTTGCTTACA
>QLTV01001839.1:6273507-6306615 GCA_003457575.1 Thermophis baileyi
TCTATTCTATTCTATTCTATTCTCTTCTATTCTATTCTATTCTATTCTATTCTATTCTATTCTATTCTATTCTATTCTATTCTATTCTATTCTATTCTATTCTATTCTATTCTATTCTATTCAGCTCTTTTTATAGCTGTATAAAGTGACACTATTATTATTTTCGATTGTTTTTTTTTTCTTTTTACCATAGTTTATAGTACTTACATTATCAAATCCTCCAAGTTTATGAACAAGTCTGAATAATTTGAAGAGATTCAAATTTCTATATCCAAGGACAGGTCGTTTATTAATAGGAGTCCCTATGAAAGAAAGTATTTTGAATTAAGTGCTTGAGCATGGTGAGAATTCTTCATATTAACGTTACTGAAAATAAATCAATTTAGAACTTTAGTCTCACACAAAAATTATGTAACATATATTCTATGCATATTTAGCCAAAAATAATCACAACTATGTTCGGTGCTACTTATTCCAAATAAATGTGTAGAGAATTCAACTAAAGCTTTGTCTTCCCAATTAAGCTACATAACAATATTTATAATAAAATAATTCTCCAAATAATTACAGAAGCTTGTACCTATGAGGTCCAGAGGTAGTCAGAACAAAATAGAGCTTAGCAGCACTTAATAGGAAACCTTATGATAAAAAACATTTGCAAAACTAACACAAAGTCATGTTACTGGAAATTTTGGCTAACATCTTGTGTTTGCTAATGTGCATTTGGCAAATACCGTGTTTCCCCGAAAATAAGATCCTGTCTTATATTTTTTTGAACCCTGAAATAAGTGCTTGGCCTTATTGTCATGCATTCAAAAGCCCAATTGGGCTTATTATCAGGGAATGTCTTATTTTGGGGGAAACAAGGTAACCAGAGAATTCATATTTGTCCTACAATATTCTTGCCAACATCCCATCTGATCTGGACCATGGGAAGACCTCAGAGGAGGAAGAAATTGGAATTCCATGGATGATTTTCCTTCCTGCCCCCATAATTCTTTATTTGCCAAATATAGGAGCTAGCAAGGATAACCTATTTTAGTTGCCTGCTTAGGTCTGCAACAATTGGGAAAAAGTCACTTGATAGGTGACAGTACTGCTTGGTGGGCCATGCTTGGTTCCGATAACCTAGAAGTTGTGCAGACATTATATAAATACATTTGAGAGGGTTTTTTTTTTAAAAAAAAAAAACATGTAGCCTTTTAAATTAATGTTTTAAAGTGTAACTTTAACAGTAAGCTGCCTTGTAACACTACATACTAAAATATTTGTAATTACCTTTGATTCCTATGTATACATTTTATCAACTAAGAATGCAAATCTTAAAAAGGAACACACTCAACTACCAGGAATGAAAACCAATGTGATTCATAACTATATTAAATTCTCATACAATTAAACAAGCTGTACAGTAAACCTAATGAAATGCTCACCTCTATCTTCCATGAATTTATAGAGTTGTTGCAGAAAGTTCTCTCTTTCTTCAGGAAAGGGTTCTATTTCTTCCTAGTAAAATAAATAAAGAAAACAAATTAAGATAGCCTGCTATCTCAAAAACCAACAACAAGGAAATAAAATATCATCATCATACTGTTATGTTTTACTCTAAAGTTCAGTATTATTTTTTATCTTTAAACTAATATTCTTTTTTCAAATCTATTTTATTTCAAAATATTTAGAGAGTTCCACTGTGGGAAAATATAGAAAATTTAATACATACAAAAATTACAATCTTATGAAGTTCTACTGAGAAATTAGTATTGCTTTCTTGGAATTACTCCTAGGAAAGCTTCTATAGGATTGAAGCTTTAGAGTGCCAAAATGAACACTCTGGTACAATTACATCTGACTAAATGCAATTTAATCTGTTGAATGTTATTTGATTAAAGCTGTGAACTGGGAATAAAATTTTCTCCTTTAAAAAACAATATGGTTTATTGTGGATTTCAATCTGATAAACATTTGTTGATGTTTCAAGACCTCAACCAATAACTATGATTGCAATGATGACTTCATTAGCTCTATATTTACATATCCCTTCTATTATTCAAGCTATTATTCCTGAATAAAGCATCCAGGTATAGTTCTCCAAGTGACAGAGAATTTCCCTGAATTTCCCTTTGATCAAATACTGATTTTCACTACTGCTTGTACGAAGCTTGACAGAAATGACTAGCAAGATTTACAAATACAAATTTTGACACATGCAGTGTAATACAAACTTATTACACTGTAAGATTATACTTGCCTCTTCTTCACTGCTATTATCTTCTTTGTCCTTTTCATCTTCATCCTCTTCTTCTGCTTCACTACTGGAACTTTCTTCTTTCAACTCGGTCTTCCAATTACTAGGAACAGTTCTATTTTTACAGAACTCTAAGGCCTGATCAAAAGCTGTAAATGAATTAATATTATTAGAATAGAATGACCTCCCTTAAAGACTTTATATGGTTTTTTTCTTCTTCTATTTAACTGTATGAATGAGTCAAATGAACAAAGTGTGAATGAACAAATAAAAAAATGTTTAACAATAGCTTATGTCTGAATTTTAAAAAATTTAAAGGGTTTCTAAACAAGGAAGATATAATGTATGTCTTGGTTTGACTTGTTTTCCATTTCATATTTTGCTTGCAAGTTCCTACCCATAGTTAATTTAAGTCAGAGTTTCTTCTATTCAAAGACAATGTCCTCATTATGCTGAACAAAATACTAAATGGCTATAGGGCAGTGATGGTGAACATTTTTCTTCTTGCGTGCCAAAAATGGGAGTGCGTGCTAGCGTGCGAGCACACAACCCCCCCCCCACACACACACTGCACTATGCACGCGCGCATCCCCATGCATGCGCCCACCGTTGGGCTGTTTTTAACCCTCCAGAGGCTTCAGGAGGCTTCCCTGAAGCCTCCGGAGTGCGAAAAACGGCCCAACAGGCAAACCGGAAGATCGGAAATGGACTTCCGGTTTGCCCGTTGGGCCGTTTTTCGCACTCCGGAGGCTTCAGGGAAGCCTCCTGAAGCCTGGGGAGGGGGAAAACGGCCTTTCCCAAGGCCGAAAATCAGCTGGCCAGCACGCACATGCGCACTGGAGCTGACATAGGGCAACGCCTCGCGTGCCCTCAGATATGGCTCCGCGTGCCACCTGTGGCACATGTGCCATAGGTTTGCTATCACGGCTATAGGGACTCAAGTATCTGAAGAAATACTTAATTCCACGAGAATATCCCTTATTACAAAGATCAAAGTTACTAATTAAAATTCTTCAGTTTCCTAAAGTATAATTGACAGCAATAAGGAATATGGCTTTTTCAGTTGTAGTTACTAACCTTGCCATGTTTGATCATCTTTTAAGGTACCAATTAAAGACACTCCTTTTGGCATAAATATAATGGCTAGGCATAGTGTTTCTCAAATTGTTTTTAAGTATTAAAATGTTTTAATTCTTTAATTACTATAGCTTCATTTCTCTATTGATTCTCTCTGTTTCTAATTATGCAGTAAACTTAGATATAGTATCAAGGTTTGATAGACTACTCTTTTATTTAATGGTGAAAGTAGGTAGCACAACCGCTGAAAACTGCTGGCATAATTTTCTGTCATTTTGGGACAGGAAGCACATAAAAGTTGTAGTATAAAATCTAAAATAGGCATGATGCAGTTTTAAAAACAAAGAAAATCCAATCCACTCAATCCAGGAAAAGATTAATATTTAGATTTTGGCATCTGATTTTTTTCTTCATGTCTCAGACCAATACTACCTATTTTCTCTCATAAGGCACTCTCTGTGGCCCTTGCCTCCAATGCTAATGTAGAAGGCAGACCAACGTCCACACTTGTAAAAGTAAAGAAATTCTGATTGAAAGGTAGAGAAAAAATAATAAAATAAAATAAATAAAATAATAAAATAAAATATAATATAAAATAATAAAATAAAATAAAATATTGACTCATGGTATTCTTGACATTGCTGGAAACATTTTTCAGAATTCTCAGTTTTGTCTAACCTTAACTCATTTCTTTTCTAGATAATTATAACTGAGATTAAACACAGTCCCTCTTTTCTAATTTTGAAGTTAATTTTTACCTTGTTTTAATGCAGCATCAGGTTTTGGTGAAGACTCATTAATTTCCCGTACATCTTTCCTTGGTACTGAAGAGCTAAACAAATTACGATAACAGTATTTTAAAAAATAAATATTTTAAGTATTTTGACAATAAAGCAATCTTCATTTAAATGAAGCAATCTTCTATTATTAATTATCCATAAAATGTGGATCTCCTAGTAGTAGAAAGCAAACAGGAATTTTTTAAAAAATTGAAAACTTTTTGGAAAAAATCCTTTTGTCTTAAACTTCTTTGTGTAGATCTTGTCAGTTATTGCTAGAAAAGGAAATTTAAGATTTATGATCTGCAATTTTAAACAGTGCTAAACTGTTTTCTTAAACAAGAATAATAAAAATATAAGAGCTATAAATCCAAACTCAGAATGAAAAAACAGGAAGGGGTAACCCACATGCTAATGAGAATGAGAAATAGAATCAGCTGTCTTTTCCTGAAATCATATAGTAGCTGCAGAGCTCCATGATTTTAAGTCAAAAGGGGGAGCCAGATTTGCTTAAACCATGTGACAACTGCAGTGATTCACTTCACAACAAAGCGAAACCTGGCAAAAAGGTCATAAAATTGGGTGCAACCCACTTAACAACCACCTTGCTCAGCAATGGAAATTCTGGTCCCAATTATGATTATAAATAGATGACTACCTGTATGGCACTTTTCAAACTGATTAAAATAATACCACATTGTTATTATCATAATTATTTACAAGCATATTATACAAGGGAATAACAACACTTTGTTTAGAAATCCTACAGCAGAAAAAAATATTTAAATTGTAGAAATATTCTATCCATGCACTTCAATATTACCACAAAATGGCACACTGTTTTCTGTATTCAAATATCCATACACTCTGTGAAGCAGAAGGCAAGATGCAGAATTATTTTGTTCATTCTATCCCTCTCCTTCATTCTTATGAATAAAACAAATCTGTGTCCATCTGCCATCTCTGCTAGTTACATCATAATATTTAGACCAGAGGTGGTATTCAGCCGGTTCGGACCAGTTCGGGCGAACTGGTAGCCGAAATTTTGAGTAGTTCGGAGAACCGGCAAATACCACCTCTGGCTGGCCCCGCCCTCCCGCCCCTGCCGTTCCCTGTCCTATATTCCCTTGTTTTTTTAGCTCAGCTGATTCGTGCGGCAGAGCGGATTGCCGCACCTCAGCTGAGCTAAACAACAGCTCAGCTCACCAGCGCTGACACCGAGGGTGGTCTTTGAGTGCTGCATGCGCAAAGCACGCTCTCATAGAACCGGTAGGAAAAGATTTGGAATCCCACCACTGATTTAGACAAATAGTAATTAAATCAAACATTTTCACTCACAACTTGCCATCCTTGAAAGAACGAACAAGAACATTATCTTTCTTTACTGCAACTTCATCACTACAATCTGGACAAACCACCTGTAAAGAAATAAAAAGACTTATTTAATTATTACAGAAACTTTATTTAATATTACGTAAGGGATCACAAAAATGTATTTGTATGCATATCGTAAGGCCTACACATCTGGTTGTTATTGGCATGGATGTTCAGCATACAAAAAAACCCTTTTCCAACTACTCTAGATATTTCAAGTAATTGGGGGGGGGTCTTAAATTGTTTCCTACATGAAAAACAAAACCCTTGGCCTCCATCATCCTCTGCCATCTGACAATAACACAGCAGAGGGGGAAAAGTAATTTTATCTGAGAAGTGAAAAAAGAAGAAACTTGGGGCACTGCAGCTTCTATTTTCCTAAAAGCCCTGTGTTGATTGAGAGAAAAGAGGTTGTCTGCCTCTGGATGCAGCATGAGTTTGAGCAGAGGGGTATTTTCTTTTACTTTTGCCTGCTTTTCAGAGAAGAAAACAAACTGCATTCCTTTAAGTGGAATTCCCTCTCACCAAACCCTGATGTAAAGTGAAGAAGAAAAAAGTCTCTTGCAATCTCTACTTCTCCAAAATTCAGCTAATAATAATAATAATAATAATAAAAAATTCCCTACTTTTCTGGATGGTGCAGAAGTGGAAGTTAGACACAAATAAAGGTATGTTAGTAAGGGTTAGGGGTTAGGGTTATCTCAACATATGCCAACCCTCAAATGCATATGATATTTCTGCCAGCATTTAATACATTTCTGGGCACTATGGACAATTTGCTGTAATCTCAGGTCTATTGAGCTATTATTTAAATTTTACTATTTCATAGCAGCATATATATAACTGTAAGATCCTGGTTAACCTAAATTAAATTTCCAGCCGTGCAACCCTACTATTACTTGATGGTTATAAAGTCGTTACCAAACTTAGAGGTCTGATTCATAAGTGACCTAGTATATATGATAATGCTTCAAATTTGTATTCTAAGACTAAAGTGAAATGACTTTTAAAAATGTACTCCAGGATTTTTCTTCCAGTCTGCAAATCTATGTTCTAAATTAGCAGAAAAGAAATTTTATTTATCTGCCGCCTCCCAGTGGATATGGCAATGGCATGATAGCTTTTAAGATCATCTAAAAAAAACAGAAAGAAGTTCTACTTACTCCTTACTACTGTTGCTATCTTCTTACTGATCAACTTATCTCTCAGTAGCATAAAATATACTTATTTGGCCTACTTCTTTATTTCTACTAATGACACCCTCTTATTATTACATAATAACCTAAAACATAAGAAAAGTCCTTTGCCTAACTCAGCACCTGTTTTTAACCA
Source organism: Thermophis baileyi (assembly GCA_003457575.1). Taxonomy (NCBI): domain Eukaryota; kingdom Metazoa; phylum Chordata; class Lepidosauria; order Squamata; family Dipsadidae; genus Thermophis; species Thermophis baileyi. The sequence goes on from QLTV01001839.1 coordinate 6,280,315, forward strand.
TGCGAAAACCACAAGCAAGATATAAAGCCAGTAATTAATAAAGCTGTGTAAAGTGATTAAAGCATCTCTCTGAATTCATCCCAAGGCTTGGTGCAGCTGTTTCAAGGGCCTCCTCACATCATCTATGTGTATGGTATATGCATGAAGTCATTTCTGTTGGGACTGCATCTGCAACACAATCCTAAAAGCTCATCCTACTATTTGCATCCCTGCATCCCAGGTTACACCATCTCTGAATATAAGCATTCCACCAAAATATAAGTTTTGTATCATAATACAGCAGATTTTGCCTTTTCAAATCGTCCATGTGGCTTGATGGACCAACAGCAAAAAATGTTAATAGAGTGTATTTAGAATTTTAAAAAAATGAGTCAAAATAGGGTTCCATTTTTCATAAACATACACTCTATATTGAGTACATACAAACACCAATTTATACATTTACAATTTAAGCATCAAAAAGTTAAAATAAGGCCTTTATCAATGTAGTCTCCTGCATATATAATAATTTGTGTGCTATTCTGCATTTATTTGTTTTGTATCAAAGCACTGATTTATTAAAGATTGCAACTAAAATTGCAATCTTATTTCTAGGACTGTATTATCTTTTCAAAAAAAAATTAAATAATACAGAAAGTAAGTACTTACCAAAGCTGGAAACCAAATATTTTTCTTTTTATCCGTACTAACAGTTTCTACACATACAACTTTTCCTAATAATTCATCAGTTTGTTTTCTGTCATCTTCATCCTCATCACTTGAGGATGAGGAAGATTCTTCTTCTGGACTGTAAGGGAAAAGATGTCACCATTTAAATGTTTATTATACAATTCATAGTTAGGATTAGTATGAAAAGTGAACTTTTGTTTAGATATAGGCTTATAGTTTATGACTTTACAGCAAACTGGAGGGGAGAACTATAGAATGAGTGAATGGAATAAATAAATGAATTAATTTGGTGGCTGATCCTGGAAGAATAGTTACCATCAATAACTTTCTATTAACAATCCCACATAGTAATATAGCATCAAAGGGCATGTTGATTCAGCCTTAATTATGTTGTAATACTGTAAATTATGTTATTCTGGTTCGACAATTGCCATCATAACCCAAGGATTACTTGTAAAAATTCTTGTAAGTAGGAATTATCTTCTAAGTTATCCTGATGCTGTCATTTCTATTGTACAGGATTTTATAGACTCCTTAGATGCCTTCCATCTTTTTTTGATCTTCTGGGAATTAATTACTGTCTGTTCAATTGTGTCCTTAGCATACCAATTCAAGTTTGGAACCTTCTTCTGAGTTCTAAAATCCTTTGGAAATTCTGAGATCTTTTCTTGTTATTCAATGTCTATTTCAAACTTTAATGTCTTTACAATACTGTTCTTCTAACAGCACCTAGAAATTCTTTGTCAAGTTCTCTTCTGATATCTTTTGTTTTTCTTGGCTTTGGCTTCACTTCTCTTTTTAGTAATGTCCATCATTTGTTTTGACATCCAGCTTGCTTTCTTTTGCTTCTTGGTCTCTGGTAATCTCTTTTCACATTCATCTTTAGGAACTTCTCTGACTTCAGCGCCAGTTTCCCTGTCAATGAGATGTAGGACTTCAAAGCGATTCTGGAAATTCTGTTTGAAAATGGATTATATTGACTTCCGGTTGGACTTCTGGCGAAATCGGAAGCCTGGTCCGTGAGCTCCGTGGCTGGCTCCGAACTCTTCCTGTCAGAGGGTCCGAATTTGGACCATAGCCACTCCAGAGGAGTGGTGAAGCAAAGGGAGACCACCTAGCAGGTAGAGGGGAGCCGCATCTCCCCTCCCTGACCTGGAAAGCTCCCTCAGCCAACAACTGGGAGCAGCGGCAGCAAACATGGCTGCCATGAAGTCAAAGACGACCAGAATACCCAAGACAGAGCAGGAGCAGAGAAAGTGAGTGGCTTGTGATCTGGGCAAAAGAAAAAAAAATATTTTTTTTGAAAATAACCCCAAGAAATACGAGGGGGAAGTATATTGGAGCTATGTGCTAGCAGCAGAACAAATACACTAAAAGGAAATTATAATATTTAAGAGGAGAACTTTTTAAAGGAAACTAAGAAAAAAAAATGTTTGAACTCTCAAAATGAAGACGTGGCTTTGGAAAGGTATTTTTTAAAATACCGGAATTCGACCTGGAATTTGTTACTATTTTACTATTATCAAACTGATTATTATTTACTCACCCATATATTGGATTTACAATTTTTGTGATCTGGGCAAAAGAAAAAAAAATATTTTTTTTGAAAATAACCCCAAGAAATACGAGGGGGAAGTATATTGGAGCTATGTGCTAGCAGCAGAACAAATACACTAAAAGGAAATTATAATATTTAAGAGGAGAACTTTTTAAAGGAAACTAAGAAAAAAAAATGTTTGAACTCTCAAAATGAAGACGTGGCTTTGGAAAGGTATTTTTTAAAATACCGGAATTCGACCTGGAATTTGTTACTATTTTACTATTATCAAACTGATTATTATTTACTCACCCATATATTGGATTTACAATTTAAAATGATTAAATTTGGATTATTAGCATAACGAAGAGAAGGAATACTGAACTGAAGCAGGAGTGCCATCTGCTACTAAGAGGAGAACTGTGCAGCTTTGGAAATTTTTATTTTTGTTGGACAATATTGCTGAGCAAATAAAAAAGATTGGAAGAGACGTGGATAATCCCCTGGATTCTTCTTTTAAAACTGGTTTGACTGTAAAATGGAAATAAGTGGAGATAAAGATATGGAGCAGACATACCAAGGCATTAAGGATATCATAAAAGAACAATGTAAGGAGATGATGGAAATATCTGGCTGTATGGATCGTATAGAGCAAAAACTGGGACATATAATACAAGGAATAACAAGTATAGTCCAGAACGATGAGGAAAGAATGGAAGAACCTGAAAGAGTGGAGGAGACAGCAGAATTGGGAAATCAACAACAAGAAGAAGATAACGAGAGGATAATAGTAAAATTGATGGTGAAAAAGGGATTAAGTAAAATTGATGGTGAAAAAAAGATTAGAGCAGAAGGAAAATATTTTAAAAAAAAAAAAAAAGAAATGGGAGAAACAGGAAGATAGTGGGGGTGAAGAAGAAGGGGATAGAATAGGTAGTCATAGAACAAAACAATGAGGGAAAAAGACAAGGGGAGAGAAAGCTAGAGATTATAGTCAAAATACAGATTTAAAAGCAGATGAAATAAATGACTTAAAAGAAGTATATGGGAGACAACCTAAACAAAAAAGATGATTAAAAATTTGGATGAGGGTGAAAGATGTGGGATAAAGGGGAATGAAAAGAAAAGGAGTATGAAGCAAAACATTTTATGAAAGCTTTTTAATAATGTGTATGAATATTAGAATTATACAAGTCGAACAACTGTTTGTATGTAGTGTAAAAGATAAAAATTATTTTTGAATATTTGTTAGGAATGTAGTAAAGTAATTTATATTATTACTAGAATTGTATAAGTGGAAAAATTAGCTTGTATTAATAGTAAGATTACAAGAAATGAAGAATTGGAGAAAATATTATATACATAAAAATTGTGAGCAGTAATGAAAAGCTAGAGAATAGATCATGATTGATATATGGAAAAATTGAATAATGAAAAAAGGAAAGATCACGTCTTTGATTATTAGAATGATAGGAGAAGGGGGAAAAAAGAGGGCTAAAATAGAGAGAGAAATATGAGGGGGAAAAGAGTAAAAATAGATATTAAAATGATAGGAAGTGTGGTAGAATTATGAGAAGGATTAGAATTGAAAGATGATAGCAGACATTTATGTGTTGAAATCAGATATGAAAATGAATTGTAATTATTAAGAATAATATTGTTATGATTATTTGTATTGATATGTATGAAACCCAGAAAACAAACCATTCAAGACATGAGATGTATAAAAATAAAAAAATAAAAACTTAAAAGAAGAAAGGAAAAAGAAAAAGAATTATATCTAGTCAAGATAAGATCATGGAAAATGATTGGCTTTCTTCTGCTGCTGTTTTAGCTTAAGTTGGTATTTGCACATGTGAAGTTTATGATCCACTCCACAGTCAATCATTGACGTCTTTACTGTTGTAGCTGACTTTCTCCACCTCTTTGTATCAGTAATATAGTCAACTTGATATCTGTATACTCCATATGGTAATGATACAAGGAGTGGTATGGTAATGTCTTGTAATGTCAGTATTTGTGCCTGCATGTGTGTGGTTTTGAAAAAAAATCATTGATTCATAGAAGTTGGTAAGTCATTTTTAGAAATTGGTAAGTCATTCTCCTACATTATTTCACTTTCTTGGACCACACTATTTTCTTCCTTAATATTTCCAACTTTGGCATTCCAGTCATCAACCACAAATGGCATATATCTTGCTTGGATATTTTTGTCAATTTCATCTTGAACTCATCAGCTCCTCCTAAATCTCAACAGTCTCATCTTCTTTTGCATCAGTATTAGAGCATAAGCTTGGATAATCACTTTAGTAAAGTTTAATTGCATTGTTAGGTCACTGATTGCATTGCAGTTAAGTCTTGTTGTTGCTATATCTCTCTTGGTTATAAAAGCAATGCTATTCCTTCTTTGTTTGGTTGGGGTTTTTGGGGGTTGGGGTTTTTTGTTGTTGTTGTTTTTTGCACACAGAGTAATAATGTGATTTTCTATGTCCAATTCTAGTCCATCTTAATTCTCTGATGCCTCAGATGTCAACGTGTGGCCGGTTTATTTTATCTTTCACTGTGTTGAGTTTTCCCATGTTCATGCTGCTTATGTTCCATGTTTCCACCATAATTCTTCACTGCAGCTTCTGATATCAGCAGCTATATAATGCTGGATGATGGGCCCCTGTACTCTATGCACAGTAGTGAGGCTAATAACTTTGTGGTACTAAATACAAATAAAAGCTTATGCTTTCATATTTAATGCTCCCAGCCTCCAAAAGGGGAGTATTCATTTGGATGAATGAGCAGTATATTCAGAAGTGATCAAAAGCATTTTCAACAGCTTATGGAACACACCTTCATAACACCATCCAGTTTCCTGCTAAGTTGTAAACAGTGGAATAGAACATCTTCCTTTCTGCCTGGTTCTCAGAAATAATGGGTCGCCCTTTGTATAAAGCAATTAAGTGAACTACATAGTTCTTCCACTAAGCTTATGCCAATCTAAACTGTAGATATAAGAGATTAATAACAGCCTTTTCCTTAATCCATTCTAAACCTTGCCAGTATTTTAAAAAAAACAACCTAAGAGTTGCTCCTGTTTCCCCAGGTAACTTTCCACAGTTTCATCTTCTACTTTGAATTATATGTTGCTTTTTTACTCAGTTCAAATAATTCTAAAATTAAGATAATCATGAACCAGATAAATATAAAACTTACATGTGATTAGATCTTCTTCCTCTATTAGTTTTCTTTCCGATGACAGGAGTCCCAAAATGTTCAGGGTTGGTAAGAGGGAGCTGATCTAATGTCTGTTGACAAAAACATTATTTTTTCAATTATTGCAGAGAATTTCACAACACAGATTTGTCAGAATATGAACAAACACATTTGTTTGAAAAAACCAAACAAAGAATAATTCAGACAATGGGCCCTATTATGAACTCAACCTGCAAGGAGCATGAAAATAGAAATACAAACAACACAATACAGAGTATCTACAAAGAGACACTGTTTTATAGAGATCATAAATCTATCCTGAATGCCATCTTTTCCTTTCCTACCTTCAGTAAGGTAAAAACATAAAAGGGCAAGGTTTTTGGAGAGGAAATCTCTATTCAGAAGATAGAGCCAAAGCCCCACTTTCTTGTGGTCATCTCTCCCAAAGGAAGGGGTCTAGGGCAACTCGCCATGGCCAACCTTCCATAACCATCTTGCTGCAGCCAACTCGCTACGGGACAACTTGCTGTGGGACAATCCATGTGGGATAACTCCACGCGATAAATGTTAGCCGCCACTGTTTCTTCTGTATCATTTCCATTTTTGTCATATAAGACAAGAAAATATTTGTTCTTAGTATGAGTTATCCAACACTGTTCTATACTTTTAACCCCTCTTACCATAATTGAAATCTAATTATAATGTCCATTAAACACACATTTTATTGTACAAATAAATGTCTTTGCCTAATTTTCCAGTCACAGAAAGCTAAATTGGAAGTAAAAAGTATGCTACTCAAGCCACTGACACATGAACATGTGACAGTAACAGAGATTCTCTTTAACAGAATCACATATTTTTCTAGATTTCACAACTATACCCCACTACTGACAGTGAAGCACAACTTATTCATTCCATTCCATTAATCAGTGGGCGTATATTAGCAGAGCATGCTTAATTTCTATAGCACGGCTAAATTAAAAAGAAAAAGTTTACCTCACTTTCAGCAAAATGTCTTTCTCCTTTCAAGCAAAGTGAAGAGCGTCTAAGGGTTTTCTCATCTCCATCATCAAATACTGTTACCAATGGTAAAATGAAACACAATATAAAATTTTGTAGTTTTTTAAAATTTCCTTAAGTTTAATTAAATTTCAATTAAACATACAGCTGAGCCTACTTGTTCCATAAATTTCATACTTATCAATTTTATCATGACTTCTAGCTAAAAGTAAATGTACATTTCTAAGCCATATTGACAGAGTTTCACTTAATCAGAAACACCAGAAATACTATAAAATACTATAGACTCTAACCTAAGCAAACCTGTGCAGTGTAAGAGTCTAGCCTTTAAGGACTCTTTGTAGAAACAACTGTTCTTCTTTTTATAGAGTGTTTTAGACAGAAAATAAAAATAAGTTAAGTACAAACTATACATCAATTCCACATGTTGTAGTTGTGTCAGGAAACAGTATCATAGCCACTGCTTTAATATTGTGATTTCTTTAAAACAAAATTGTATAGCCAGAAAGCCAGAGAAAGGAAGAAGGGAGATAGAGCACAAGAGACAGAAGAATCTTAAAATTTTGATAGATAATACTTTATATTGAGTTTGTATGTAGGAGGGAGGGAGGGAGGGAGGGAGGGAAAGAGAGAGAGAGAGAGAGAAGAGAGAGAGAGAGAGAGAGAGAGAGAGAGAGAGAGAGAGAGAGAGAGAGAGAGAGAGAGAGAGAGAGAGAGAGAGAGAGAGAGAGAGAGAATATAATAGTACTGAACTATGATGATGGGATACATCACAACTTATTAATGGGACTACCAAGCTCAATCCAGATTTCATGGCTATTTTGTCCCCTTTTTAGGTAACTTCAAATGGTTGCTAAGTGACCAAGTCATAAGTCAAGAACTACATAAGAGAGCTAGTTTCATTTAGTTAAGCATCAGGATAGAAACCGGGAGACTGTGAGTTCTAGTGCTGCCTCACACACAAAGCTATTTGGATGACCTTGGGCCAGTCTCAGCTCTAGGAAGGAGGCAATGGCAAACCACTTCTGAAAAACCTTGCTAAGGAAACTGCAGGAACTAAGCCAAGCAGTCTCTGAGAATTGGATGGGACTGAATGGAAAAAAATGCATATACAACAGCAGTTTGTTCTAGAATTTCTAGAAGCAGCTGGAAAGATGAGATGCTCCAATAGCATAGAATTAGGACAATATTCAGAACAGTCAAAAACAAATCAGAAAAATTAGGACCAAACATATACCTTGAAGTTTTAAAATGTTAGAGTCAGATTCTAAATTCTATGAATTGGCAAGAAGTTATTATTTAAAGCTGTTGCACAATTCTCTTGTTTCCTATTTCTATTTGTCTTTTTATCAAGCAGATTCTGTCCCAAAACAAGTGATTGCATATCAATTTCAATGGAGATGCTATATTGAAACTAAAAGTACTCACTGAATTCAAAGACCAACCCTTGGTGAATATTACAGGAGAAAGTACATTTTTTACAAACTTAATTTTTCAATTGTGTAAAAAGAAGTTTTCCTTACCTACAGTATACCAACTAGCATCTGTTAATTTATTGATGACAGCCTCCTGATAAGTTCCATCTGGATTCCTGACTTCCACCACAGTTCCTACCTACAACAAAAGCAACTTTAAAGGTTTTTAAAGAGGCACTTGGTTATGAAATACTGAACCACTTCACTTCTTATTTTATTGAATTTAGTTTTTATACTCATGTACAGTAGCATATGAAAACCAGTTTGGTGTAGCGGTTATACCACCAGACTAGAAATCTGAGGAGACCATGAATTCCATTCCCACCTTAGGTACAAAGTCTCCTGGGTGACCTTGAGCCTGCCACTCTTTCTCAGCCTTAGGTAGAAAGCAAAGGAAAAACTGAAAATCCTGCCAACGAAACTGCAGGGATTTCTCCAGGCAGTTGCCAGGAATCAATACTGAGGGCACACACACCATATAAAAATGATTTTTTTAAAAAAAGGCAAAATATGATGTGTTGAAGATCCAAAAAATTGATGGGATGGAGGGAGGGAGTAGACAACTTTATTTTCTGATTGCATATTACAGGCTATTTTTTATGACAACAGTTCTGTCCTTCAGGAATATACTACACACAAGGATAAAAAGCCATGACACCTGAGTAGCACACTTTGAATGCCAGCTTGAACAAGCTGCAGTATTGCAATGTGGATACTAAATTTATTTTGGACATGAAAATACTTTTATTATAATTTTCTAAATTCTATTGCTAAAATATTCTGAATAGTTAAGAGTCTTACACTGACAACTCTTCAAAACAGAAGAAAAGTTATAGCAGTAACATTCCTGCTATTGAAATGTGACATATACTACTGAAGTGTATCAATGCAAAGATCTAATAAAGTATCTTATTCACACATGGCTGAAACACCCATGATACATATCTGATTAATTTTGTCACACAAAGAACTGTATGGATGGCATTACAAGGAGAACTATAAATAAATCCCAATGTTCAATTAAGTTATAAAGCAAAAGTTAATTAAGATTTGAACATCATTTTACTCTTATTTATAGCAGTGTGAATTACTCTTTAAAAAATTCCAATTAGAATAAGGCCAGAATTTGTAAAACAATCATTGATCAGCCTGTTCAAATTATTTGTAAAAGAGGTATTGTTTTCATGTACAGTGATGTGCTTCATATTACTTCCTTACTGCCAGCAGATGGTGAAAAAGAGTTGATGTCAAAATGGCTCACTAAAATAGTATGTAAAACAAAAGGCAGACAAGCTTCTTAGTACTGAGGGTTAAAAGTCTGAAAGAGTGTGCAATATAGTTTCAATTTCTCTGCATATCAAAAAAGATTGAAGAGAACATTTCTAATCACTATAAAAGACTTATTTTGGACAAGAAAGAAAGGAAAGCACCAATTATTTTTAAAATGTTCAATTTAATATTCATATATTCATTTTTATTAATCATCATCTTTCCTTTCTTTCTACTTTTATATTTTCTATGAGCACAAAGGTAAGGATCAATTAATATTATAGCTAGCAAAAGGAAACTATTTTCTCTCCATCACAGGAGACTGCAGTTGATTTCCATTTTAAAGGTAACGAAAAGAAATTAGTAATAAGGAGATACATTATTTTCTAAGAGATGCCTAAAATACTACTGTAATGTGCAGTATGAACATTATAATACAGGAACTGAATTTCTCTCACCAGTATAAAGGGAAACATACCATTTCAATTGAATAAAGGACTGTATTTCGATTAGGAACAACTTTTGTGATACTACTTAGCATAGTGCACACAGTCCATACATTCCTTGCAAAAAGAGAGAGGAGGAGGACAGAGTACAAACTACACAGTACCTAGCAATTACTCTTTATGACAAATCTTTGTCAAGTACTTACTACTATATAAAAGAATAGTAAGAGCTTTGTTGGATCAGATCAAAGCCCATCTTAGTGCTTATGTCTTTCCTGCCACTGTTACATTTAGAGGCATGTGGTTCCCAAAGCGGAGATGAGACAGAATCTTCAAGACTGATAGGCTTGTCCATGATAAATTTATCAAAAAACTTTGTTCTAAATTTCTTTCCAATCAGCTTCATTGGATGACTTTTGGTCCCAGAGAGGGGAAAAAATCCTTACTATATCTACTTTTGCTAAACTGGCCGTACAGTAGTTTTACAACCATGAATATACTGTCCCATAACTATTTGTTCCTAGGTTAAAGGCTCCCAAATGTTTGAGACCTAAATTTTTGGTTGTCTTGTTCTATGTGCTTTACAAATGCTGCCTTCTAAATGTGGGTTTTCCATAGATTTGTACAAAAGCATTGCACTATTGGCAGCCTTATTTTCAGTCAATTTCCTAATTAACTCTAGCATGGAATATGCTTATTCATAGCCGTTACATTTTGGATTGATAACTCCATTGAGCTATCCAACATATCCAACATTCTTTCTATTAATTGGTTATAGGCAATTCAATCCTAACAGTTCATATGTTATGTTTTTTCCCAAACTTATATTACATTATATTTACTTAAATTAACTGAATTTCATTTTCCATTTGACTGACCATTTATTCAGTTTAAACAGACTCTTCTACAGCTCTTTGCAAACACATTTGATTTTCATTACCTCAAATCATTTGGTATCATCTGCAAATTTGGCCAATTCATTGCTTACTACTACATTAAAATAATTTATGAAGTTATTCTTGTTATTCCTATTATTTGCTTTCTGTTGTTTACTCAGCTAGCAAGTAATAAAAAGACAGATTCTCTTATTCTATGACCATCAGGTTTACTTAAGAGCTTTTGATGAGTAACTCTGTCAAAGCTTTGTGAAAATCCTGGTATATTATGGCAACAGTGTTATATGCTACTGACACCAGTCACCTGACTGGTGATTCTTTCAAAAAATTCTAGAAAAAAAATTGTACAGATTTTCTTTTACTAGGAATTTTCCTTCATGTGCTTAGTTGTTGTTTTTCTGTGAAACTGATGAGCTCAGTGGTTGGCACTTGTGAAAAAGAGATGAGTATTTCTTTCATACAACAATAACACTTCCTCCAGCCATGTTTTATGTCAAGCCTGTGGCAGATTGAAGCCAAAGACTCTGAGAGCTACGTGCAGCCTGAAGTTCACAAGCTGCACACTGGTAATCTCTATATATCTTTAATAAAAATATACATGATGCTAAGTGAATTCCAAGGAGCCTTATATGTAGATAATGACACTTCCACAAATATTTAGTAGAAGATGTTGCCTGATCCCCCCAAATATTGAATTTATATAACTGCCCAGAGTCACTTATTTGAGATGGGCAACTACATAAATTGAATAAATAAATATACATTACATATTGCTCTGTAATATTCACTATACAGAAAACAATAAAATCTTACCAAAGAATAGGCTCTTAAATTCTACAACACACAGCATTACTCTGCAAATTACATTTCAGTGTTTTTAAATAACAAATGTTTCTATTCAGAGGATAATGTCAATGCTATATTGTTTAACTGTTCAATTCTAATATATTTAAAATACACTCTAAATTTTCCAAGAATTATTCATTTTTTTCAGCAATTATTCAAATATATTACCTTTAAAGGGCCTTTTATGTGATCATCCTGAACTTCTAAAGTTGATGAATCATGCCTAAATGTTACCTAGAAAATGAAATTGTAAACATATTTAAAACAATATAAGAATGGCTGTCCTATTTCTGAACCTGAGTTTAACCTATTTGCAGTAGATGATGCTATTGAGGTTCAAATGAAACTCACATTTTGCATTTTTTTTCATTTGTTACCACTTTTCTCTTGTAGTGGAACAACCAGATTGTAATAGAATTAAAATATTAGAATTAATACACATTTATAAAGATCAGTTGATTTAATATCCTTTTCCCCTTTATAAAGGAACACAAGGATATAGATGCAGACACAGGAAACATTTCTTTAAATTTCTGCATCTATCTTCCAACAGTAACAGTTAGGTTAGGTAATTAGATGATTTTGAACAAGTAACTCTCAGCCCAACCTAACCATTACTGTTGGAAGACAGCTTCTCTGAGACTTTAAAAGAAAAGACATAAATCCAATCAATAACAATATCATTAAGTTACAATTATACAAGTAGTTCATAACATCAACTATTCTTTCATCTTCATTCTCTACAACTTTCTTTTGCCTTGCCTACAAAATATCTGAAATGTAGATTTCAGCAAAATTCTGTGGTTCCAACTTAACTACATAGCCACAGCAAGGTGAAATGAAATCAGACTGTTCACATCAATTTATCATTCTCTAAACCATATGGATAGAAAACAATTAGGATGTAGATGTGAAGAGATATAAGTATTCCCCTATCAATAAGCATTTCTAATTGTTACTCTAAAAATATAGTGCCTGGAGAATACTCTAGCCCTTAAAAACTCCACTTTTTTTAAATAAAAAAAAACTGGAAGCCAATGAACTAAGTAGCGATATAGTCTGATTTCACTCTCTGGTAAAATGACACCAAAAATTGCTACAAGAGAAAGATTAAATACTATTCCATTGATACATGTAGTGTCAATGGAAGGTCAGTACATGGAGTGAACTTCAATTCGAGCATCAATAAAATGAACTTGTTTTCTCCCCTAAAGCCTTCAAGTTTGCTTGGGGGAACTTCTGGATCAGATTTTGAGATTATGTTAAAAGGAGTTTCATGAGGTGGAGCCAAAAATTCCTGAAACATCAATCTAAATATAGCCCTAAGGATCTTAAATATTAAGATCACAAAAGCTAATATTCTTACTAAGAGTATGTACAAATTGGCTAGTGATAAGTGTGCACATTTATTTTTTGTGTGTGATAGCTTCAAATTAGCTTCCCATAATTTTGAAAAAGCAAGAAGAAGAAAAAAGTTTCCTTTAACACAACTGATAACAAGAATATTTGAAAACAAGAGCGAGCTTACTTCAAAGTATGCCAAATCTGAGATTTTTGAAGGTGAGATTGATTTTTGTTTTGGCCAAAAGGTCTAATTATTTTGTCCTACTTGGATTACAAATATTTAATTAAGAAATTGATCATGTTAAGCAATTCATGCTTTCAATCTTGTAAACAGGATTACAATCCATATGTTACTTATTCAAGAGTAAATGGAAATAGGTCCTAGCTAAATAGCAAACACAATATTTGAAACAATAAATATTTGGATTTATGGAAACAATTGACTCAACTTCTCTTGTGCAAACCTGTGTAAAATAAATGAATTTTCTGCAACTGCATGCAGGCTATAGATTAGAAAGTCAGTATCATAATTAGAAGGATTCAGAAAGTTGCTGTTAAATGGGAAGGGGCGTTGGCCTTACCTGATACGCTCCTTCTCAGAGTGCTGGGAAGAGAATCCAAGTTATGGGTTCCTCTGCTCTTCTGATCGTAGGCTGAGTCAATCAGATCTTTGGTCACACCTCCTTAGGCTGCGCATGCCCAGTTTTTGATGAAGGCGTATTGATTGACTTGACGTTCCTTTTCGGTGCTGATTCTCGTCCCTCCTGGACTCAAGACTGGATGGTCGCCAGGGTGGGGTTGGATTCTCTTCCCAGCACTCTGAGAAGGAGCGTATCAGGTAAGACCAACACCCCTTCTCCATTGTGCTGGGCAGAGAATCCAAGTTATGGGACATACTAAAGCCGGCAGTCCTAAGGGTGGGTAGCAGTCTGGTCCTGAGTCCCCCAGTCCATATGCACCTTCTGGAGCACCCACCTGCCAAAGGCCACTTCCGCCAAGGCGAAGGTGTCCAGCTTGCAGTGCCTTATGAATGGAGATGGGGAGGACCATGTCGCTGCCCTACGTATTTCCTCGATAGTGGCTTGTGTATCCCATGCAGCCGTCGTGGCTGCGCTTCTGGTCGAATGGGCTGTCACCCGTCTGGGTGGCGGTAGGGCTTGTCTCTCATAAGTCTTGGCGATGCATGTCCTTAGCCATCGACCTATGGTTGATGGTGTAACCCTGTTACACAGTGTGGATGGTTGGAATGATACAAACAGGGATTCTGTCCTTCTAATAGAGGCTGTCCTCTTGAGGTAGATATGGAGAGCTCTCCTCACGTCCAAGGTATGCCATTTTTTCTCCAGTGTGTGTCAGACTTTGGCAGAAGTCCGGTAGGATTAGTTCTTGCATCCCGTGGAACGAGGAATTCACTTTGGGAAGGAAGGAAGGGTCCAGCCTCAGGACCACCCTGTTTGGGTGGAATATGCAAAGGTCCTCCCTTGTGGAGAGAGCCTCCAGCTGGGATATTCGTCTGGCCGAAGTGATGGCCACTAAAAAGGCCACCTTAAAGGTGAGGAACCTTAGGCTGCTCGATTTCAACGGTTCAAATGGGTCTAAGGTGAGTGCTCTTAGTACCTTAGGTAGGTCCCAGGTGGGATACCTGTGTACTACCGGAGGTTTCAAGTTATTTGCGCCTCTGATGAAACTGCGCACCACCCGATGTCTGGCCAGGGATTCTAAATTCCCGCATTATAACACCAATGCCAGAGCGGCCACCTGTCTGTGTATGGTGTTAGGGGACAGACCCTTATCCAATCCCTCCTGGAGGAATTCCAGAATCCGGAGTATTGAGACCCTGGCGGGATCAATTCTTTTTTTGGAGCACCAGCTACAGAAGGTCCTCCAAGTCGTGTCGTAGATCCTGTTGGTCGAGGGCCTCCTAGAAGCCTGGATCATTTGTATGACTTTACTGAAGTAATTGCGCTGGCTCAGGGCTGCCCGCTCAAATGCCAGATGGTCAGTTGGAGCCTCTGTGGCTCTGGGTGGACTAGAGTGAGTGAGGGTAATCTTGTCCTGCGGTATCCTCCAAGGCCGAGATACTGACAGACTTACTAGGTCCGCAAACCACAGCTGTCTGGGCCAATGAGGAGCCAGGAGTAAAATCTCCGCTCTGTTAGTACCTTTTTGATTACTCTCAGAATGAGCGGGAGTGGGGGAAAGGCATATAGTAGGCCTCCGGGCCACGGGCTGCGAAGTGCATTGTCCTTTCTGCCTCTGGCATTGGGAATCTGGAGTAAAACCTGGGTAGTTGGGTGTTTGATGGTGAGGCAAACAGGTCCAGAATCGGGTCTCTGAACTTCTTTGCCAGCTCCCTGAACAGGTCTGGGTGCAGGCGCCACTCCGAATGATCGACCGTGGCTCTGCTGAGCCAGTCTGCTTGTACATTTGTTGTCCCTGCGATGTGCTCCGCTCTGATGGAGAGATGTTTCTCTGCCCAGAGACCTAGTCTTACGGCCTCCCGCATGAGAGTTCTGGATCAGGTGATGTGGGCCTTGGTGGTCACATTGTCCATCAGGATTAGTATGTGGTGACCCGATACCATCTCCTGGAATTGTTTCAGGGCTAAGTGGCTTGCCCTGCATTCCAGCCAATTTATATTGTACTTGAGGTCCAATGGGGACCATTGTCCTTGTGCTATATGGGATTGGCAGTGAGCACCCCAGCCAAAGAGGCTGGCGTCTGTGGTGATGATCAAGCGATCGGGTTCCTTGAACCCACATCCCTTGGTTATCGCCTGCGATCTCCACCAATTGAGGGATTGCAGTACCTTTGTTGGGACTTGGATCCTGCCCCTCGAGTTGCTCCTGCCTGATCGTTGGTAAGGCAGGAGGAACCATTGTAAGGTTCTGGCATGAAGGCGTGCCCAAGGTACGATCGATATGCAGGATATCATTTTGCCCAGGAGTTGCGAGAGAAGGGCCAAGGGCACTATTCGGTCTGCTTGAATTTGACCCGCCAAGTTCTTTATGCTGAGTTGTCGCTCCTGGGACAGGGAAACCTCGCACGCTTTGGTATCTATGACTGCTCCCAGGTGCAGGAGTCAATTGGAAGGAACCATATGGCTTTTGTCGAAGTTCACGGAGAACCCATGATCCTGTAGGATCCGGATTGTGAGCCATAGGTCCTCTGTTGCCCTGCAGGGGGAAGACGACTGTATTAATATGTCAGACAGGTAACATTGAACGTGCACAGGAATTATTTTGGTGAAGGTTCTGGACACTGAGGATAGGCCAAATGGTAGTGCCTTGTACTGATAATGACGACCTGCAAAATGGAATCGCAGAAGCTTCTGATGTAAGGGAAGGATCGGCACGTGTAGGTATGCTTCCGTTAGGTCTACGGATGTTAGAAAGTCTCCCTCTCGAATGCTCTCCAGTATTGAGAGTAGAGATTGCATCTTGAATTTTCTGTAAATCAAATGTTTGTTCAATCTCTTCAGATCTAAGATCGCTCTCCACACCCCCACCCCCACCCTGAGGCCTTTGGGATTACGAATAGGATGGAGTAGAACCCCTGTCCCTGTTGATCCTTTGGGACCGGTTGAATAGCCTGAATGTCCAGGAAGTGTTGCACTGCTGATTCCATGAGGCTTCTTTTCACCTTGTCCCTTGAAATGGGGCAACTTATGAAGAACCTCGGAGGAGTGGAGAGGAATTTGAGGGTGAGGCCTAGTCTTACAGTGTTCAGGAGCCATGTGTCTGTGGTGGTGGACTCCCATTGATTGGCGAATAGGCCCAATCTTCCACCTATGGGAGGGCTGGACCTGTCGTCTCTTAGTGCGGCGAAAGGGGCGACTGCCTGTGCCCCAGTATGGGCGCTTCTCCTGGAACTGTTGACCATTCCTGCCTCTGAATCTGGATTTGTCCGGCTCTCTCTCTCTTGCCTGTGTGAGTGCGATCCCTGGAATTGCGGGGTGCTGAATCCCGCGTCTGTAGATTGAAAGGACAGTTTCCGGAAATAGGATGAATGATGTCTGCTCATTCTTCTGAACCCCGCAGATAGAATCTTGCCTCTGTCCCTAGTCTCCACCAAGATGGGATCTAAGGCCTCTCCAAACAGCTTGTTCCCCTTGAAGGGGCCAGCTTCCATTTATATTTTAAATCTGCTTGCCAATGGCGAAGCCACAGTAAGCGGTGGACCGCGAATGCTGAGGCAATGGCCTTGGAAGCGTACTTGGTAGCATTCAAAGTGGCATCCGCCGAGAATTCTAATGCCGCTATCAGCTTGTTGATATCCTGTTGTGAGCGGGGGTCCCCGGGAGTAACTTTTTCCTGCATCTGACGTAGCCATATCAGCGACGCTCTGTTAAAGAACGAGGTGGCTGTAGATGCCTTGACCACCCAGGCAGCTGCCTGATGCACTTTGCGAAGCGTCAGTTCTGCCTTCTTATCTTCTGCCTTCAAGGCATCCTTTGCATAATTGGACATGATTGATGGGGATGTCAGGGCTGCCACTGGAGCATCTATAGTTGGTGGTTGCAGTACTTCCGAGAAGTCAGGGGCCACATTATAGAATCTCTTTTCATTTCTGCCTGGTTTAGTGAATACTACTGGTTGGACCCACTGCCCTTGCACCACTTCTCTGAATAATTCGGTTGAGGGAATTTCCTCACTTTCCTTGGTTGGTATCACAAAGAGCAGTTCATTTGGATCCGTCAGGTCCAATACTGACTCTGTTGTTGAAGTATCAGCTCCCAAGCGTGTGGCTGCTTTAGCCTTAAATAGCAAGGATTTAAAAAGAGCTGGTCGAAAAAGGCCTGCAAAAACTGGAGGATCAGGGTTTATACCCTCATCCTCCAAAAGCTCCACTTCTCTCTGATCCTCATCCCATGAGATTGATGCCTTGCTTTGTGTTGATGAAAAATTGGAAACTGATCTCTGAAAGGTTTCCAATTCTCTTTGTTGTTGTGGTGTCCTAAGTTGACCCACCTGACGCCCCTGTTGTAGGCCAACAGTGATGGCCTGATTTAGGGCATCTGATATCATAAGCTTCATCTGGTCCATCATTTCTGGTCCCTGATTCTCCCGTGGGCACAGCCCAGCAGCTGTGGGAGTAAAGGTGGCTTCTGGTGCCATCCTTATCCTCTTTGCCTGTGACTCCTGCTGCTTGTCTGTTTGCAAGAGGTTTGCCTGTGTAATTGTAAAAAGATCATTGTCTGCAGCATAAAGTGCTGACTGCTGAAATTGGTCGTCTGCGCCATCTAGTGGTTCTGCTTGAGAACAAGGGCCATGCTGCTGAATCACCATAGGCTGATTTAGCTGCTGACGTGGGGAAACGGGGGAGATTTCTATCTCTTTCACTCTGGGGGTTTCTTTGTCCCCCTTTTTCTATGCCTCCCTCTTGGCCCTGGCTATTGTCCTGTCAATAGCCCTCTGGCGCCTTTGGGCATCCTTTTTGTCTGCCTTTGTGATCCTTTGAGAGGAAATGGCTTTTGCTTTTAATTTGTCAGCTGCTCCCTTAGCGACCGATCTTGGTCTTTTGGAGCTCTTGAGCCGACTTGGGGTCTGGGTAAGAGGTCCCTGATGTTGCTGGACCCGCGTGGTCCGCCATCTTGCTCTCTTTGTCCTGCCGGACAGGGCAGACTCGATCACAAAGAAACCCTGCTGCCTTGGCCCCAGCCGCTTAACAGTATGCCCAGATCTCTCTGGGCAGTGACTCTGCTCCCCACTGCTGTCCTGGGAGTCTTGCTGGGGCCCACGACCCTGTTCTGGGGTCGATAGAAGGCTACTATGCCGGGCTAAGCCGGGGAGTCAGCCGGAGCACCTGGAAAGCCAGGAGGAGGAAAATCTAACTCCTGGGCAGCTGTTGTGCCGGATCTGCCAGGGGCCGTTTCTGACCCTGCGTCCCCCGACCCTGATCTGGCCACTTTGAAAACTCTGAGCCTGTTTTAGTGGCAGCAGCTTCATCCGGAATCCCCAAAAGCGTGCTGATCAGCTGTAAAGCGCTCTCACTTAAAAGTCGATGCTGCGCTGCAGCGTGCTCGCTAGCAAAAGCAAAAAATGCTGTTCGCCTGTCACGAAGGCTTAACGCGGAGCCGAGACCTTACTTTTTTTGAAGATTCTGATTGCTTTTTGATGCTTTTTGTCTTTAAAAATTTTTTCCAGCACCTCTTCTGTGCATCTTTCTGATCGAAGACTGAGTCAAAAACTGGGCATGCGCAGCCTAAGGAGGCGTGACCAAAGATCTGATTGACTCAGCCTATGATCAGAAGAGCAGAGGAACCCATAACTTGGATTCTCTGCCCAGCACAATGGAGAATATTTAGTATCATTATATATTTTTTTACTCTAATGATATATAAATTTGGCAATTGCTTTCTTCAACAAAATAATGTAAAACTGAAAGTTTTGTTAAAAAAATATCTGAGTCAAAAACTGGGCATGCACAGCCTAAGGAGGCGTGACCAAAGATCTGATTGACTCAACCTACGATCAGAAGAGCAGAGGAACCCATAACTTGGATTCTCTGCCCAGCACAATGGAGAATACATGTACACACAATCATACAGTACTGTTCCTTTTATCCAGATTCATTATATTAATAAGCAAATTTAGCAGAAATAATTACTACATTTCTATTCAAACTCTAATGCTCTTTATTTCTTATATGCCTTCAATTGCTATGAGCCTAGCTAATCAAATGAAAGAAAAAGTTTAGCCTAACAAACACTTGCTCTGATGGAAAATATGTACAAGAGATTATTACTCAAAAGTTCATCAGTTATGGATTCTACATATACCTAAAATGAATTTTAAAATGCATGTATATACATACCTTGACTTTAACCAGTCTTTTTGCTGTTTTTATCTTGGCTTCACAAAAGGCACCTCTATATTTTGCACTCACATCAGTGCCTACTGTCAAATATGGTGGTTCATCAAGGGCCTAGGAAAGAAGTGGAAGTGGAAGTTTTAATCTTTTCCGGAATTTCTGACTTAATCAAACTGGAGTCTTACGTCACTGTCAGCCAGGTTTTGTTTTAATAATTATTTATTAAATCACAATAACTGAATTCATAAAGCACGCTTAAACCACAGTGGCTTGATTTATGTAACACATTAAGACAAAACAAAATAAACCACAAGTGTTGTGTGAACCCAGTTTAGGCAAGTCCTTTAAAAAGTACAAAAATATTTGTAAAAATAACCTATCTAACATTAAATTTTGGCCCAAGCTTCTACCAAAACATTTATCTGTGGGAACAATTAAATTCTTTGTAATTTCATAAACATTAAAATGTAAATCATTATTTTTTTTAAGAAACAAGACCTTACCACTTTATTCTAATGGATACAATCAAATGTTCATTCTATTAAATAGAATGACAAAACCCTTTTGGAAAAGATTTTTCATTTTCTATCTGTATTTCAAGAACAGATATGGATTACATATATGGAATTGAAAGAAGAAAGCAAAAGGGAGGGGTGTCCTGCATTTACCGAAGTGAATTGTTCAAAATGAGACACTAGTTTAAGCTAATCTGCAGTGCAAAAGTTATCACAGACTAGGCTGGAAGCTCCAAATGCAGGAGTGAAAAATAACTGTTTTTGATGATTATGTGTTTCACCCAGGAACAGGAAACCTAGAATAGTTGCAGAACTTCAATCTGGGGACAAACAGTCTGCTGCAATAAATTTCTGAAGTTTCTGTCTCACCTCTTAAAGTTCAGTAGGTCCTTGAGAAGCCAGTTTTCAATCTTAATATCATGGGTCTAGAACAGGGCTGTCCTCACAGCCAGCGGGCCGGATGCATCATGCACTGGCCACGCCCACACCCAGTTTAGTGAAGGGGGGGGAAAGTCTCGATATGTCACGTGACGCCGCCGTGACGACGTGAGTTTGACATCCCTGGTCTAGAATATGGTTTTCCTGATATCAATAAACTACAATTCTCAATATCCCTCACTATTTCTGGGACAAAGGATCTATAATTGGGATCCCACACTAATATCTCAATCCTGTTTCCCTATGCAAACCTCAAACTGTACTTTTCAGCAAGTCATAGCTTCAAGTGTTGTATCAACATAGCTCTTAAATATTGAAAATTATGAAACTCTCTCTAAGATGAACATATTACTGTACTGTATGACTTCACAAAGGCATAGCAAAAATCTTTATTCTCCTCTGAAATAACCCTGCATTCAGTGACCAATAACAGCAGAACTTGCATAGATTTATTATTGGTAAACCAGTTGTTTTACTTCTGACAAGAATGTGTGTGTGTGTGTGTGTGTGTGTGTGTGTGTGTGTGTGTGTGTGTGTGTATCTGCGCGCGCGCGCATGCACACAGATATCCACACTGCTGAATACAGAAATCTCTGTATGCATGTCATCTTTTTTTTAAATAATTAAAAAAGCTGCATCCTTTCCCAGGCTTGTTTCTGCATGCATGGCTGCTCAGCTGGGAAAAAGCTGCTTGCTTTAATGATTTAAAAAGAGGTGCTTTGTATGTACAACTGCAGGTTGCAAAGTACTTATTTCAAAGGATATTCATAGCTCTAAAAATCACCACCTACTTATATATGGACAGGTAGCTAACAGAAGATTGACTTTTGAGTTCAGATATAATGCTGGATAAGTGTTTTTAATCATTTCCACCTTGAATCATTTCCCCCACTATAAATCTATTCATTATTCCTCAGAGTAGGGGTGCATGAAATTTTGCCAAGTACCACAGCTTGTCTCAGAATCAAAACCTGAACCTCTGCTGATTGATATTTTTTAAATAAGTTGAAAATCCACCTCTATTTTGGTTCTCAGCCAGGTTTTTTTTAACCAAGTTTCTTGTTCATAGTTAAAACATATTTTTAAAACAACATTCATTTGAACAGCTATCATTTTAGACCAAAGTTCTGTCATAAAAAAGAAATATCTGAAAATAAAAATACTATTAAACACAAAACCAATCTAGCAGTTTCCAGCTGTTTTGGATTACAGCTCTCGTAATTGACATTTCATGTTGGGTGAAGTTTATAGAATGCAATGTAAACACTGCTAGGCACTAGGTTACTCACTCTTAGGCTCCTGTATCCACTACACTTTTCCATAATTGTTATTTGGTCTAACAATGTAACTTGATGAGAAGGATATGAATGCATTTTTTAGCTTTTAAAATTTTAATGAAATTAAGTAAAAATAATTTTTTCATAGTCTTAACTAAACAACATGATTTATGGGATTTAGTATTATCAAGATACTTGGCAATCTCGGCTGGCTGAAACACAGTTAAAAATATGTGGCTTTCAGAAAGAAACATGTTGCTAGAGACACAATAAATAGAATCTATACAATTGTATTTGAATTCATTTAACAACTGTTCATTTGGTACTCACTATGTTTAGGCAATGTCCTTTCTGACACAAACAAACTGAAGACAATAGAATGAAAAAGTACTGTCATTTCTAAATCATTCAAAGAATTCACAGCAGATAATACTGACAGTCACAAAAAGATATATATTTTTCTGTCATAGCTTAGAAATATGTCACACTGATAGAATGTTGCTCACAAGGAAAAGCATTGATAATAACTAACAAATTAACACTCATTTCTATTTATATTGCATAAAAATAAGAAAGGAATACCAATATTGATCTACCCTTTTCCCAAATACAGATTTTCATAGCAAATTTCATCATTTTTTGTGAAGGACTATGCAACAGAAAAAGAAGAATAGAAAACAAAAAGGCAAGTTAAAAGATGAAATTTGTTTATGTTGTTTTATACACATAGGATTTGCTGGTCTATTTTCATGTGTAATACATGCAAATTAAAAGGTTTTTGGTTGCAAAAAAACAGTTGACTAGGAAATACCTCAAAGACCCTACTTTCAAGTCAAATTTGATAATTCAGAACTAAATACAACAATATACTGTACTATAAATCTATACAGGGCAGTATAATAAATCCATGCATAATTTAAATATGAATCCATATGCAGATAATGTCCATCTCATTTACTTACATTACCTTTTTCTGTAACTAAATATTTATTAATTAAATTGTATGTTGCCCATCTCACTGTCAAGTGACTACGGGCAGCTTACAAACATCCAAAAACATTAAATATAATAACAGATTAATAACAGATAATAATAACAGATATAATTAACAGATTAAATAAATTAAAAACCAGAATACTAAGGGATGGAGGTAGGATCTTCTTCCTAATCCATTAACCACATCCAACATGGAAACGCCCCCACTGAGGTCACATCAGCAGAGCCAGGTTTTGAGGCTCTTGGAGAAGGCCAAGCAGGGTGGGGGCAAATCTCACCTCAAGGTGCATCATGTTCCAAAGGGCGGGAACCATGACAGAAAAAGGCCCTTCTTCTGAATCACACCAGCCAGAATTCCTTAACTGATGGAGTCCACGGCATTCCCCTTCTGACGGAACAAGTGGGCCCAATCCCATTCGGCTGAGAGTTTATCTCAGGTAGCCTGGCTCCATGCCATAAAGTACTTTAAAATTCATAACCAATACCTTGAATTGGACTCAGAAACACACCGGCAATCAGTGCAGCTCATTCAATAGCAGTTTCCTGAGCCACTCTAGAAGTCCCAGAACTTTCTGCATTCTGCACCAGCTGTAGCTTTTGAATATTCTTCATGGGTAGCCCCAAGTAGAGTATATTGCAATAATCCAAATGTGAGCTGACCAGAGCATAAGTGACTGTATAGGTTGTATCAAAAGTCACCCCCCCCCAGCTGATCATTTATTAATTTTATTTTATTTTTTCAAAGAAAATGTTACTGTGTTTAG
Organism: Thermophis baileyi; assembly: GCA_003457575.1. NCBI lineage: Eukaryota > Metazoa > Chordata > Lepidosauria > Squamata > Dipsadidae > Thermophis > Thermophis baileyi. Next base: position 6,303,824 of record QLTV01001839.1, read on the forward strand.
GAATGCTCAAAGATCAGGTGTTAAATGAGTAAAGTTTCAAAGGAAACTTTTGAATGTTAATGTAATTTATATACAGTAATTAATTGTCTATGAAGTCTGACTTTTGATACACCTTGTATATCCAGATTAATTTGCATATGGACTCCTGATTTCCTGTGGAAAACGCATTTCTTAACAGTGGAATAGGGCAAATAGTCCAAACAATGCTCTCTAAAACAAAGTACTTGACCATCACATTTCCACAAACTATAGTAGCTTTACACTAAATAAATATGTCTGGCATTTATTAAGAAAAAGTATCAAAATCGTTATAAAACCCCTGCAATGCAAGGACTCAGGAGACCAAGTTCCACTGAAATGAACCTATTTCTACGTACACTTCCATATAATTGCATTATAAAGCATTAAGCTGGAGGAAGAATAAAGCTGTATGTGGTAAATACAGCCAAAATTGGAATTTTTCTGCTCCCCCCACCCCAGAATTACCTTACTTGAGGGTCAAATGAGATTGCCGAAAGGGGTGAGAGACAAGCATGAAAATGATGAGGAAAATGAGACCTCTAAATACTATAAACATCATAGAAAGTGTCTCTTTACCTGATTTTTAGAAATAGCAAACTTCCACCAGAGTCACTTGACCTTTAGTAGGGGCATTTTAAGGGAAGAAGTCATATTCTGCCAAATATTTTACTACAGATTATATCACTTGGAGGAAAAATGCAAAACGTGTGTGTGTGTGTGAGCAGAATTTCAGGTGTATGTTAAAACAGTCAATTTACCCCTTTATTGCTTGCATTCTTTCTGGATACTTGTGATCTCTGTGAAAAATTTAAAAATATATATTTAGAATTTTGAAAAAACTGAATTTAAGAATGCCTTGTATGTGGGTAATGTATAACTGATAGTGTCAAATAAAATAAAGGACTACCTTTTTATCATAGCTCAGTGTAACTTATTTAAACAACTGATTGCCAAATATAATAGAATGAAAATATGTTGGACAAAAATGCAGCATATGCTTCAACCCACAAACAACACAACAACACTGTAATCTCTGAAAACTACCAAAACAATTTATCAACAATTAGTATGCAAGCATCATGTTGCATGATGGGCTAGTGTGCATATATGTGAATGACAGTGCTCCGGGTTCAGTATGTTCAAACCTGTGATATAAACTAATAATTAAATTTGAATATTTGAGAAAAAATAATAAATACAAAATATATACTTCTATGATTAAAAATATGAAAGGACATAAGTTTTAATAATGGGTTATACTCAGAATAGCATATTGAAAAAAAAGATTAAATATTTGAACAAATAAGAAAAAATAGACTTGGAACTTTAAATATGTTCTAGTTTATCATTTAACTAAGTTCAAAAGAAATGTATTTAAAACAATTTAACAATGACTAGTGCTACATAAACTAATCAAAATATCCCAAGAAATCAGGATTATTTTGGAGATACCAACCTTTTATATATTTTATGGTTTTCTTTACAATATTAAATTTCTGAGATGTGCTATATAGCATTTAATAGTGAATTCTGATTAGCCACATGCTCTAATGTACATGATAAATTGTGAAATCTGGCCAAGACATTCATCCAGGGCAGCAAAGAGACCTCACAAATTGCTCTAACAGCAATTTGTGCCAGTTCTTTTTCTTTTACTCAAGGAATATATCTCTACATTTCCTGCAAAGATGACTGTGGTTACTTGGGATTTGATCATTTTAATTTTTTTCATTGTGGTGTTGGCTAAATCTTTTCCCAGCTCATTAATTTTAAAAGCAATACCCTTCACATGTCTACATGAGATAAAAGAAATGTCAGAGCAACAGCTACTCATATCATCCACCTTATGTTTCAAGTAAATTAATGGCGGTCTACTAAAGCCTAGCCACTAATTTAGGTTTTCACAAAACAGAGAACTATGGCTGTTATCAGGTAAGCCAGGAATAAGCCACTGTTTCAGACTGTGGTTAAGATGCAGTAGAAGCTTTTTATTCTTTCCAACAGAATTCTGGAAAGAAATTATGTAAAGGAACTCAAGAATCTGTCTAGATGTTTCCTTCTATAATAGCAAGATTAATTGTCTTAAAACAGAATTGGATGGAACCAAATATAATATGGGAGAATAACTCAAGCAATGAAAATTGGGCAAATCAAGTCAAGGATTATAAAGAAAAAAAATATCTCAAATTCAATGTATTCCTAGAAGTAAAGCAGCTGGGCACCTACTTAGAATATTACTGACTCAAGTTGGAGGAGATCTACAGTGGGGCAAAAAAGTATTTAGTCAGCCACCAATTGTGCAAGTTCTCCCACTTAAAAAGATGAGAGAGGCCTGTAATTGACATCATAGGTAGACCTCAACTATGAGAGACAAAATGAGAAAACAAATCCAGACAATCACATTGCCTGATTTGGAAAGAATTTATTTGCAAATTATGGTGGAAAATAAGTATTTGGTCAATATCAAAAGTTCATTTCAATACTTTGTTATATATCCTTTGTTGGCAATGACAGAGGTCAAACGTTTTCTGTAAGTCTTCACAAGGTTGGCACACACTGTTGCTGGTATGTTGGCCCATTCCTCCATGCAGATCTCCTCTAGAGCAGTGATGTTTTGGGGCTGTCGCTGGGCAACACGGACTTTCAACTCCCTCCAAAGGTTTTCTATGGGGTTGAGATCTGGAGACTGGCTAGGCCACTCCAGGACCTTGAAATGCTGCTTACGAAGCCACTCCTTCGTTGCCCGGGCGGTGTGTTTGGGATCATTGTCA
>QLTV01001839.1:6307058-6319823 GCA_003457575.1 Thermophis baileyi
TTGCCTAATGCAGCTTCAGTCTTCCCAGGCTGGTGCAGGTCTACAATTTAGTTTCTGGTGTCCTTCGACAGCTCCTTGGTCTTCACCATAGTGGAGTTTGGAGTGTGACTGTTTGAGGTTGTGGACAGGTGTCCTTTATACTGATAACAAGTTCAAACAGGTGCCATTAATACAGGTAATGTGTGGAGGACAGAGGAGCCTCTTAAAGAAGAAGTTACAGGTCTGTGAGAGCCAGAAATCTTGCTTGTTTGTAGGTGACCAAATACTTATTTTCCACCATAATTTGCAAATAAATTCTTTCCAAATCAGGCAATGTGATTGTCTGGATTTGTTTTCTCATTTTGTCTCTCATAGTTGAGGTCTACCTATGATGTCAATTACAGGCCTCTCTCATCTTTTTAAGTGGGAGAACTTGCACAATTGGTGGCTGACTAAATACTTTTTTGCCCCACTGTATATAGAGGGATCTATGACTCCATTAACTACAGGTATAACTGCATTATTTCTACCTTTAAATAAATATGCAAGAAAGGTCAGCAGATGGACAGTAGATTATCCAGCTAAATTATTCAAATTGAAAATATTTTTTCCCAACTAGTGTCACTTCAAACCCTAATGAGAAGGGGCATTGGTCTTACCTGATACGCTCCTTCTCGTTGACATGGAGACAGCATCCAGGAATGGGTTAACTCCGTCTATTTTCCAATAGGACTGAGTCTGCAAAGAGAGATGACACACCTCTTCCTCCTGTGTGTCCCGCTTTTTTGACGAAAGCATTGATGCAGACTTACGTGTTGCTCCTCGTAGCCATGTGTCCTTGTTGACCCAGGACCGGATGCAAATCCGGGTGGGGCTGGATGCTGTCTCCATGTCGAGAAGGAGCATATCAGGTAAGACCAACGCCCCTTCTCCATATTAGTGGAGACAGCATCCAGGAATGGGACATACCAAAGCTGGCTGTCCTATTGGGAGGGCGCGGCCTGGTCCTGAGTCCCCTGTCCTGAGTGGACACTTTGAAGCACCCGCCTGCCGAAGGCTGCCTCAGCCGAGGCGTAAGAGTCCAACTTATAATGGTGGATGAAAGGGGATGGAGAAGACCAGGTGGCCGCTCAACAGACCTCCTCGATGGAAGCTTGCATCGCCCATGCTGCAGAGGTAGCCGCACTCCTAGTAGAGTGGGCTGTGATATGTCTCGGTAGAGGTAAGGCCTGGATCTCATAGGCCTTGGCGGTACACGCCCTGATCCACCTTCCCACAGTGGAGGAGGTGACCCTGGTTCCCAACGTGGATGGCTGAAAGGAGACCAGAAGAGACTCTGAAAGGATGAGGTATGTTTAACATAAATCTTGAGAGCTCTCTGAACATCCAAGGTATGCCACCTGTGTTCCAACCGATGGGCCGGCTCAGGGCAAAAGTTCGGAAGAACGAGTTCCTGGGCCCTGTGGAACTAAATGTTAATCTTGGGAACGAAGGTTGGATCTAGCCGTAGGACCACCCTATCGGAGTGGAAAACACAAAGATCTTGATAGAGTATTGATAGAGCCGCCAGCTCTGAAATCCTCCGGGCCGATGTTATGGCCATTAGGAATGCTACCTTATACGTCAGATAGCGTAAACTGGCTTCCCTAAGCGGTTCAAAGGGACTCTGGGTGAGCGAATTAAGGACCTTCGACAAGTCCCACGTAGGGAACCTATGCACTACGGGCGGTCGTAGATTAGTTGCTCCCCTGAGGAACTGGCGGACAACGGGATGTTGTGATAATGAATCCTTAGATCCACAAGTCAAAATGGAGGACAGGGCTGCCATCTGTCTCCGGATCATGTTAGGCGATAGTCCTTTGTCAAGCCCATCCTGAAGAAACTCCAGGACCTGGGCAATGGAAACATCCATGGGCCAGAAACCCCCTTTCTCACAACAAACAGAAAACGCCCTCCAGGTGGTGTTGTAAATCCTGTTGCTCAAGGCTCTGCGAGAGGCCTGGATCGTCTTGATGACCCGGGCGGAAAGATTGTCTCCACTCAGAAGGCACCGCTCAAGCGCCAGGTGGACAGATGGAACCACTGGGGGTCCGGATGGACCAACGCCCCCTGGCTGAGGTGCACCTTGCTCTGAGGGATCCGCCAGGGTCAAACCACGGAAAGATTCATGAGGTCCGCGAACCAAGGCCGTCTGGGCCAGTGGGGAGCCAGGAGTAGAAGCTCCGCCCTCTCCTTCAACAGCTTCCTGATGACTTTCAGAATGAGAGGAAGAGGGGGAAAGGCGTATAGCAATCCCGGGGACCATGGGCTGCGTAACGCGTCCACTCCTTCTGCCCCCGGAGTCAGGAATGTGGTGAAAAATCATGGGAGTTGACTGTTGTCCCAGTTGGCAAACAGGTCGACTGTAGGGAGGCCGAAACGATCTGTGATGTCCCTGAACAATGACGGGTGCAGGCGCCACTCCACATGGTCCACTGACGCACGGCTGAGCCACGTTTGATACTCCTGAGGTGTGAGCTGCCCGTATGGACTGTAGATGCAACTCCGCCCAGAGGCCCAGCTGATAAGCCTCCGACATGAGGTTCCTCCCAGGTGATTGATATGGGCCTTTGCTGCAGCATTGTCCATCAAGACTAAGATGTCCTGGTCCTGGCCCGAGACCACGGCCTGGAACTCCCTGAAGGCCAAGTGGATCGCCTGGAGCTCTAACCAATTGATATTGTGCTTCAGGTCCTCCGGGGACCACTGTCCCTGGGCCAAGTGGGACTGAAGGTGAGCTCCCCAGCCAAAGAGACTGGCGCCGGTAGTCAGGATCAGGCGATCCGGTTCTCAAAACATGCAGCCCTTGGTGATGGCCTCTGAGGTCCACCATTGTAGAGAATCACCTCTGGAGGCACCAGGACCTTCGTCTGGGAGCTGCTGCTGCCGTCCCTCTGATACGGGAGTAGGAACCACTGGAGACACAGTGGAGTCGTGCCCATGGAGTGATGGAGATACACGAGATCATCTTTCCCAGGAGTTGGGAGAGAAGAGGAAGAGGGACCTTGCGTTCTCTCCTGACTCACCCTGCTAGATCTCTCAAGCTGGACTGGCGCTCCTGGGAAAGGTATACCTTGGATTCCACTGTGTCGATGATTGCCCCCAAGTGAAGGAGCCTTGTTGTTGGGCTTAGATGACTTTTGGCCCTGTTTATTGAAAAGCCGTGGGCTTGTAGAGCTAGTAACGTGGTGTCTAGGTCCCTTCTCGCCTGGGTTCCTGAGTTGGACTGAATAAGTATATCGTCCAGATAGAACTGGATCCTAATGGGCAGGGTTCACAGATGTCCCATCAGAGCGGCCATCAGTTTGGTGAACACCCTTGGGGCGTAGAATAGGCCAAACAGTAAGGCTTGATATTGATGATGCTTCCCTGCATAGTGGAAGCGGAGAAACTGTCTATGGACAGGGAGGATGGGTCCGTGAAGGTACGGCTCCGTCAGATCCACTGATGTGAGGAAGTTGCCCTTTCTGATGCTCTCCAAGATGGTCTGGAGCAGTGGTCACCAACTGGTGGTCCGTGGACCACTGGTGGTCCGCGAGAAAATTTTGGTGGTCCGCAGAGAAATTATTTGTATTTATGTTGCACTAAATCAGGGGTCCTCAAACTACGGCCCCTGGGCCAGATACGTGCAAAGAATGCTTGTGTTGCTGCAGAGAGTCTCCCCCTTCGGGGTTTTTTTGTAGGGGTCAGAAATTCCGATTTGGGGTCTGCTTCAGCTTCCTGGTACAGGGCTTTGGCCGAAGGCTGGAGGGAAGCGCCACTGGTGGTGAAGAGCCGGAGGGCCTTGTTCCAGTGGGACTGTATCATGGCCTGGAACTGGCTGACCATCTCAGCCTGCTAAGCCTCCAGGCACCGGTACCTGGCCTTGCACTCCTGCAGGTCTTCCTTCGCTTGGAAAGCCTATGCTCGTGGTCCTCAGTGAGGTGCTTCTGCTGAGCCTCCTTCTCACTCAGATCCAATTTGAACTGATCTGTTTTGCCAACTCTTTCTCATGGTGGCTGCTTAGCTCCAAAAACTGCTTCCTGTAGGGGCCCTAAGGAGCCCCAGCGGGCAGGCGAGGAGGGGCTGGGAGGGGAGGGGCAAGGAGAGGCCGGCGAGGCGCACCTTGATGTGAGTGACATCAAGTTGGCCACGCCCACCCAGTCACATGACCACCTAGCCACCCCCACCCAGCCAGTCATTAGGCAGATCATATTAGTGGTCCACAGGATTTAAAATTATGAATTTAGTGGTCCCTGAGGTCCAAAAGGTTGGGGACCCCTGGTTTGGAGGGATTGCATTTTGAACCGCTGATAAACAATATGACAGTTCAGGGTCTTGAGGTCTAGAATTGCACTCCAGCCCCCCGAGGACTTCTGAACAAGGAACAGGAGGGAATAAAACCCTGTCCCCGTCGTTCCTCTGGAACCGGTTGGATAGCTCAAATGTCCAAAACATGTCTTATGGCCGATTCCATGAGGAGCCGTTTTGTCCGATCCTTTAAGACCAGGCAACGGAGGAAGAACCTCGGGGGTGGACAGAAATTCCAGGGAGAGGCCTGATCCTACCGTCTCCCTGACCCAGGTGTCCGAGGTGGTCTCCTCCCACCGGTCGGCAAAGAATGCCAATCGACCCCCGATGGGAGGGCCGGCTGAGCAGTCATCATGAGCGTCGAAAGGAACGACTCCTCCCACCCCTGAAGGATCTTTTGGGTGGATACCTTTGCCCCGGTCTGCCCTGCCTGTCCTGTTGCTGTCCTTGCCTGGTAGGGAAGGACCTTTGGTAGCGTGGCAGACCAAGGCCGCTGTCCGGCCCCCGAAAGGGCGAGAGACAAAAATAAGGAACCGGACGGGATTCAGCTCTCCGGGACATGGAAGGCAAAATCTTGCACTTATCCCTGGACTCAATTAAAATGGGTTCTAGAGAATCCCCAAACAATATGAGAAAGGGGCTGATGCCAGGCGCCATTTGTTTCTGGTGTCGGCTTGCCACTGGCGTAGCCATAATAGGCATCTGGAGGCCACAGATGATTCAATGGCTTTAGCATTAAGCGTGGCGTCTACGGAAAATTCTATGGCCGCCATAATTTTGTTTAGGTCTTGGTGGGACCTCGTGTTATCAGCTGGAATCCTGTCCTGTAACTGCCTCAGCCAAAGCAAAGAGGCCCTATTGAAGAAAGAGGCCACTGTAGAGGCCTTAACAACCCAGGCATCAGCCTGATGGGCCTTAACCAATAATTGCTCCACCCTCTTTTCCTCAGGTCTGAGAACCTCCTCCGGGACCCCTGTGACTAAGGAAGATGAGGCCAATGCCACCACCGGGGCGTCCACTGTAGGGACCTGAAGTACCCTAGATAGTTCTGGCCCTACGTTATAAAACCATATATCCAACCCGCTGGAGTTGGGACCTGTCCCGGGGAAGGCCCACTGCCTCTGCACTATATCGAGGAAAAGCTTAGGAGCCAGGATCTCCTCCGCCTCAATTGTTGGCTCAGCAAACAGCAGGTCTGTAGGATCAGCCGACCCTGAAGCCGCTTCTGAAGGAGCCGGGTTGGAACCCAGGCGAGTTGTATTCTTTGCTTTGAACAGCAATGATCTGAAAAGCTGAGGATGAAAGAGGCCTACAAATGCAGGCTTATCAGGTGTCAGGCCTTCATCATCTGATAAATCAAATTCTCTAAGGCCTTCTTCTCCTGACAAGGACTCCTGGCTGGAAGAGGCCGGGAAAAGGTCCTGCTCATGAGGGGGGAAAGCCTCCCTTAAGGAAGGGTGCCCCTGGCCTCTGGGATGATCACACCCCGAAGCTGTTGCAACCCGGCTACAATCCCTTGTTTAATGGCCTTGGAGATCAAGGCTCCCATGCTGGCCGGGATTAAAGGCTCAAGCTGCTCATCCGAGCGAAGACCTGCAGCAGTAGGAGTGAAGGTTGCCTCAGCCAAGGAAGACCTTCGAGGAGGAGGTTGGTCCCTTGGCCCCTAGGGGCTGGCATGGAGCCGAAGATCAACTCACTGTTGCCGGGCAAGGTCAAATGCTGCTCCATAGTATCATCTGGAGACCATGCAGGAACCTGCAATGCTCCAGGAATCTCAGGAGGTCCCAACTATTGAAGATCAGGGGACTGAGTGCAGGCTGGTTGGCCCATCTGTGGGCCGCTCACCCTTTTTGCTGAAGCCTTCTGGGCCTTTGCAATAACTCTCTCGATGGCCTTGTGCCTTTGTTTGGCTTCCCTCTCTGCAGCCTTAGAGGACTTGTGAGATCTGCTGGATCTAGGCTCAGTGGCAGTCCTCCTTTTGGAGGATCAGGTTCTAGAAGGGCCTGCATTACTCTCGCTGCCTGATGAAGAAGGGGCTGGGTTTCCCTCCATGCTGGCAGCTGGTTTGGCTATGGCATCCGCCATTTTGATCTACCGATACATGTGGTCTCACCCTAAGGCTCTGCTGCGATGAGTGCTGCTGCTTACAAGCACTAATTAGCTTGCCTGGAATGCAGGCAAGGGCTAGGAAGTCTCCCGGTGTTCAGGGAGATATTTTTGGCACTGATCAGGGGCATGGCCGAACGGTGGGAGCAAGAACTCACCCCACGGCAAGAAAATGGTGCCGCGGCTCTCCTCTGCGCGCTGCTCCAAAAGCCGATCTCCTCAATCTGCCCCGGCAAGGGCTGCGGAGCTAGGCTCGTGCGCGCTGCTGCAGAAACGCTGCCAGCCGGCAGCTCAAACGATCAGGCCACCGGGCTCTGGAGTTGTGCCCAAGGGTCAGTGGTTCAGAGAATAATCTTGTGAGCGCTGCCCTGTTAGAACTGTCGGCCGACAGTCTAACCGCCGCAAGAGTGGCCCTCGGCGGAATCAGGCAAACCCTTCACGCTGGAAAGAGATCCAATCATCAGCTGAGGCTGAGAGCCCTTGCGATCTGATTTGAATGATTTTGGAGAAGTATCCAGAAATGGGAGCTGCGAAAAAACACATCTAGTCCAAGATAAGACTGAGTCTAAAAAGCGGGAGACACAGGAGGAAGAGGTGTGTCATCTCTCTTTGCAGACTCAGTCCTATTGGATAATAGATGGAGTTAACCCATTCCTGGATGCTGTCTCCACTAATATGGAGAATCAAAACAGGAAATTTAGCAACTAATCGTTATTTGCCATCACTTTATCACATCTCACTAGACTTCCAGTAGACAAAAAATCAATATGAACTAAGTCAAGAATGCATCCTATTGTCAATATCACACAGCCCCACTTTCCATCTGGAATTACTGTTGATAACAGGATCAAGACTTGGCAACTTGGCATGGCTGGTTGAGGAATTCTGGGAGTTCAAGTCCACAAGTCTTTAGGTTGCCAAATTTGGAAACCCTTGTTTAACAGAACTTAAGTGTATAGTGAAAGCTTGATTTGGGGACCTTGATAAAGCAAATGTAGAATGCAATGGCAAAATCCCCCTTGTATTTATAGCATTTTCAATCATTTGCATTATGACATCAATATGGATGACATAATTCTCACTTTAAAGGAAACCCCCCTCCCTTTGACCCATTAATCATGATCCTATTGTATATAATTTTCTGTCTGAATGTCACTCTGTAGAAAACTTTAGATAAAATGCTAAACTATGAATAATAAATCAGAATGGCTGTGATTGCAAACAATGCTAAGCCAAAACAAACAAGCACACATGATGTTTCAAGATAATAGCCCAGCTCATATAACATGCAAAGACATAATGTGATTCGTTTAATCTGGGGTTAGCCAATGTGGTTTGTAAAAATATAGTTCAAAAAGTTTTTGTGCTTTCACGTATATGCTAATGCAAACCTGTTATATGATTTGGGGTTAATTTCTGTCATTTTCATTAAAAACAAATAATTTATATTTAATGTTGGAATCTCATGCATGGCATTGGAGGGTATCATATATATCAACCCAGGTTATGTGGCAATCCTCAAATGTTTTTAATGAAGATGTAGTAATGCATATGAAAGAAGAATGGGAATTGTTGATTCAAAGAAATTCTAATTTTCTTAGCTTATATGCAACACAGAAGCATAAATTACCACAATAGCTCAGCACTTGGGTTTACATGCAGCCCTAATCCATAGATGGCATTAACCAGGGCTTATTGAAAATTCATAATCATGATTTATATGTCATCATGGGTATAATCATAAAAAGCCAAACATTAAGTACATTACTGCTTTGTGAGATACACAATTCCTATTAATAACTGAAATTCAAGAGGGGCTGTTTATCAAAATAGGGTGTCATGTTAATCCAGTGGTTTTAATTACCAAGATATTGCTGTTTATAAGCCATGGTTTATGTGATGTAAGCAAATATAGCAAACTTTGGTTAATTCAGTAAAACTTGGTGAAGCAAATGATGGCTTAGCACTCCATATTCCAAAAATCTGTTCCCAATGACTTGGAAGATTCGAAGAGAAGAAAAGAATATTCCATTGCTTGAGAACAAATTATTTATTACATATTGCCCAATGCAGAAATCCTACATTCTACTTTATTCTCTGCACAGCTAGTAGAGCCCTAGGTGAACTAGTAGTATCTACAGTACTGCCAAGCTTATCAGCATATATATTTGTAGCTGTTTCTCCAACTCCTCTTAACTCCTTATGGCTACAGCCTACTCATTAGTTTACAAGTATGTCTACTGCTCAGAAAAAAGGGAACTATACTAGAATGTAAGAGAGTTTTAAAAGGAACTTCCTCACTAGTTTGCCTTCATGTGAATGGATATTTTAGGACTGGCCATACTCATCAAAATGTAACAGATACTTGGTCTACAGATCAGCCTACCGCTGGCAACCATCCTGTGTGATCATCCACAAAATGTGTTCTCAAAATTCAAAATGTGCCACCAGAAGATATAGTGCCTTATTTTCTGAAGAGTAATAATATGACTCGGGGAATTACAAACTTTATTTACATGACTTTATTCATATTAAGAAATGGGAGAAAGTTATAAAATTAATTCAAAAGAGCAACATCCAGCAGTCATCACATCAAAGATACTATGCTTAAAGTTTCATTTATAATAAATATTTCTTAATTTCCATAAAATGTTTTTGGACCTGCACTTACATTACGATTAGTCTTGGCATACAGTCACAGCTGGGACTGGGATTGATATAAATTGGTGCTGTCATAAACCCAAGATATCACACGACATGGACTTACAATGGCAATCCTGGCACTCCCCATTGTGATCACTAACTGAAAACCATGGGTCATTACTTGACTATCTACCCCAATTGAAGCTATTCTGAGCTTGATCCTTCCCAGCCCTGAGCCTCAAAAAGGTAAGGGACTGCCTCCAACTCCCCTCCCCAACTCCCCCCAAACTCTGTCCTTTGGCTGTCCTAAACCCTGCCTTGTGGGGTGGTAAGCGGCCTCAGAACCATGCAGCCCCAGGAAGCCTCAACCACTCCAGCCTGCCCAACAAGTGCCATCAAGCACTCAACTGCCTTCTCTCCCACTTCCTGACTGACCTTTTGCCTTCTGCACCCAGCTGAAGCAAAAGCACCCTACTGCCTTTGCTGCTGCCTTTTCAGACAGTGCCACTATGCTACCCCAGGTGCTTCAGCTTCTTCGGCTTCCTGTACATGGCTCACTAGTAAAACGGCACCAAGCCACAAAGTCCATGAAGTTCCATCAGGCATTCATTTCCTCAGCTGCCTTCTCTCTAACTTCCGTGCATCAACATTTGGCACCCAACTGCCATGGCCAAACTAAGCCCTTGTTGTCTCCTTTTTAGATCTTGCTTCTCTGGTGAACATTTCCTATATGTGACTCCCTAAGCACCATTTTCGGAAAGCTGTGCTGCCTTCAGAAAGTTTTCCAGCTTTTGAAGGCAGCAGAGCTTTACAAAGACAGCACTCTCAGAGAACCACATGTAGGAAAATGTTCATCGGAGAAGATGGGTCAAAAAATGAGACAGCAAAGACAGTGAGGCACTTCTGCTGTACCTGCTGGATGTAAAAGGCGAAAGATTGGTGCAGGAAAGTGGGAAAGAAGGCAGCTGGGAAAATGAATGCTTGCTGGTGTTTGTTGGGTCAGCTGAGGCTCAGTGGGGTATGGCAAGCAGCCGCAGAGGCACATGGTTATGGTGCTGCTGCTTACTGCCCTGCAAGGCAGAGTGCAGGCAACCAGAAAGAGTATACATGGGGGAGGAGAGATAGATAGATAGCAGAAGTTGAAGCGCCCCTTCAGTTACAAGTGCAGGTGAGCTGCCAAGTGCCTGAATTTTGTTCATGTAACCATGGAGGTGCTGGAACTTTGGTCACAAATAGCCAAAATTTGAGTACTACCTGTAACAATGAAACTCCTCACAACTTAGTGTTCAGCAGGTGTTCACTATTTTTCACACGTTTGGGAAGACTACTGTACTGACGTATATTCACAATACTTCAGACCCACCATAAAATTCTATGACAGAATTTAAATCAGGCAACAAATATTGAAACAAGAGGCAACTAGGGAACTGATGTCCCCTTCTTTCTGTTCCCTTCCAAATTTATTTTCTTTGCCATTGTTGTTCTTTTTATAATATTTTGTCTGTTTTATGGTCCCGCCAGTTTTAGCTTGCAAGCAAGTGATATTTCTTGCAGATATTCCAGTAAACTACTGTTGCTACTTTGTCATAAATACATCATTGTTGCTACTTGTCGCAACAGATCTATTTATATGTAATTTTGAAATTTACTATTATGGTTGGCACAAGTTAGCTAAATGCTTAGACTGGAATTGGCATATTTATCCACCTATTGAAGCAGATGATGTTGTTGTTATTAAGGTAGAAAAGGGGCAAGGCAGTAATCCTAGAACTTTGTAAGACCTTTATCTGCTCCTTCTCTTCTACATCAGCACATTCAGCTTCATTCCCCATTTTCATTCCTCGAATTTCTACTTCTAGAACAAGTATATGAGAAGACATTGTGGCTTGATAAAATCCAGCATGACCATTAAAATAAAGGCATTAAACTGCTGGGATTCTGCATAATCAGCCACACAGTAGTGATTTGCAGTAAGGTTGTGGGCAAGATACAGGCCATGTTTACCACATGACAAGCTATTATTTGCTTTACTACAGTATATACAATAAGTTACAACTGGCAGGATACAAATATGTTAAGCCATTTAAACCATTTTACACACACACACACACACACACACACAAAAGGTATAAAGATCTGTTTAAAACCTGTGACCTGGGTAAAGAGATAAGATTTTATTGTCACTCCCAAGCTCTATTAACAATGGGCTTACCTCAGTTTATAGTGCAGAGGCGTCAAACTCGCGGCCCGCAGGCCAGATGCGTCACGTGTTGGCCACGCCCATTTTAGCGGGGGGGTCATGATACATCATGTGACGCCCCCGTGATGACACGAGTTTGACACCCCTGTTATAATATATCCAACTTATGTAATTATCTGGATCAAAGATGGGGGGGAAAGGAAATAAAAAATGATAGTGTAAGGTCACGTGCTCATTCCAGAAAGTACTGTAAAGAGTAAAGGAGAAACCTCATCTGTAAAAAACTATAAGCGTGGGGAGAAATAGACAGACAGAACAGACTTTCCTAATCAGCCTTAAATTATGCTTGGGGTGGTCATTGTAACACTGTGCTGTAAGTTGTGTTGCACTTCTGATGTCATTTCTTTTGTATCATGATTAGCACCCAAAAAGCTACTTGTTTTAATTTAATTTTAATTCTGACTACCATTACTGATCTGCTAGCTGACGTAGCTATTTTTGTTATCTGTCTTAGATATTTCAGCCAGAGCATTGTATTCGTAGGCGGCAAGGCAACAAACAATGTAAAGACCCGGGTTCATTTCAGAAAAATGTATTCTACAGTTGAAAGTTATAGCAAAGAAAGAACAAAGTGAGGTGAACAAGTTAACTTGATGGATACAAAGCAACTTGCTGGGGGAAGGGCATTTCTGACTACCAGACATTTATTTGACCATAGAGCTACTATATTGACAATATACTACTTTTGTTCAAAACCAAGAAGAACTGACCATTCTTTTTTTCAGAAATGGTTACCTAGATATCCTAAAAGGAAGCTCTCAGCCATGTAACTTAATAATAGCCATTTGTATGAGTCCTATGCACCTGGAACAAATATTTCTAGTCATACAGGATTCATTCACAGATATCATACCTAAAAGCTTTATCAATAATCTACCCTCCATGAATAGCTTACTCTTTCAAAAGTTACGTAAGTCATTGCTGAAAATCTGGTGAATCATGCTTGAATTGAAATTGAATTGGTTCAAATACTGTATTTTGTAAATACTCTACAAATGCACTAGCCCATTTTGTTTTTGGAAGAGAATGGCAGTGGAGACAGATACAGAAAGTGAAACTAATTAATGAACTAGTTTGTGAACTACATGAAATAGTTGCTTTTGTTAGCCTTCAACCTATTATCAGCAGATCACTTTGACTAGATGACTTGTAATAATAATTTCTATCTACAGAACTCTCAATGTTACCTTTCTTATGAACTTTAACTGAACTTTTTTATTAAAAAAATAATTACAAACTCTCAGGAAGAAGAGCCTCACAATAAGATACACATGAATAAATTTAAAGCTATAGAACAGCGGTTCTCAACCTGTGGGTCGCGACCCCTTTGGGGGTCGAACGACCATTTCACAGGGGTCGCCGCGCACGTTAGCCCGCCATCTTGGTGCCACTGTCACTTGCAGGCGTGAAATGCTCCCGGTTCGGCCGTGCCTGCGGGTCGCCGGACA
>QLTV01001839.1:6319997-6366063 GCA_003457575.1 Thermophis baileyi
GTGTCCTCTCTAATCATGTGTTTGACGAAACATTTTTCTTTTCCATTTTTGTCTATTCATAAGAGATTCACATCCCACATGCTCTATGCTCTATTACAGGATTTCTCAAACTTGACAATGTTGTGACTTATTCAAGTTTTTTATGCTAATTCCAGAACATCTGTACATTTTTTACAAATCTACACAAGTCTAACGCCTCAGATGTAAGCATAGAATACAAGTTGTCATGGCCAAGAACAGTCAAAATCAGCTGACTTGATTGACTGCTTCTCCATTCTCACTTGCCCTTTGTTGAACAAGCTTTTTTTTAAGTATTTTTAAGATACTTAAAATTTTACCTGGGAGCCGTACTTTTGCAATCTGTTCCATGGATTGTGGACTCTCTAGCCAATCAATCCATATTCAGCAGCAACAGAATTCAAATTTGTAAACTTGAAGAGATGGTCTTTGGTTCGACCTTATCCCACCCTTTTTTGGAATGGGATGAACTGCATCATTCAACCAACTATATGCTCTTCCTTTCTGAAGGAAGAAGTATTGCAGCTCTGCTGTGGTAAGCTGTATATTTTGAATTATAACCAATCTTCTTTTCTGTGACTTTTCCTGGCCTTCTGTGAGCGCAGATGTTGATGTTCTTAGTACAGATGTTGCCATGCTAAGCTTCTCACCAAATAGATGGACTGTTGCCTGACTGGCCACATGTTCCATCTTTAATGCTTGCCATCTAACTCTGAGGCAGTGGATATAGGCTTGGGGAAGGGGAGGTAAATTTGGTATGACTAATAAGAGGGATCACTATATCTAAAGCTGAGAAGGTTTCTAAAATGGGCAAACTCCTAATAAACAAGCAGAAGAGATGGAAACTCTTCCCATTCCTGCAGTTTATTATGAGGTAAAAAAAGGTGGTGAGAAAGGCTATTCAGTCTCTCCTGACTAGAAGGAAATGCAGCTGGTATCTCCAGGTGAACATTAAAAAAGGGAAGGAGAAACTAGAGAAGGAAATGGTATAAGGACTGAAGCGGACAAAAGAGGAATCAATTATTTTAAACTTACCCATAATGGTTATATAAACATGGAACTGATTAAGGCTAGGAAAAGAATGGTCAACGGTTCATTGACAAACAAGGACACCAGAAAAAGGTCTAGAATTTAAAACCTGTGGCTGAGATACATATATATAGGGCCTAATTTATATGCAACAGAGGCAGATTTTCCATATATAGAATAGAATAGAATAGAATAGAATAGAATAGAATAGAATAGAATAGAATAGAATAGAATAGAATAGAATAGAATAGAATAGAATAGAATAGAATAACAGAGTTGGAAGGGACCGTGGAGGTCTTCTAGTCCAACCCCCTGCTTAGGCAGGAAACCCTACACCACTTCAGACAAATGGTTATCCAACATCTTCTTAAAAACTTCCAGTGTTGGAGCATTCACAACTTCTGGAGGCAAGCTGTTCCACTGATTAATTGTTCTAACTGTCAGGAAATTTCTCCTTAGTTCTAAGTTGCTTCTCTCCATTGCTTCTATGAGTTCTTTCTTCCCTTTAATAAAGAAGATATGTCAAATCTGTGAAAGCTGTACTGTTGGCTACTTAGTGAAGCACACTGAGTTTCTAAAGCAGTGTTTCCCAACTTTGGTAATTTTCAGGTGTATAGACTTCAAATCCCAGAATTCCACAGCTAGTATAGCTATTGTTAAGTATTATACACTGAGAGTTGAAATCCCCGAACCTGGAATTTGCCAAGGCTGGGAAACACTGCTCCAGAGAATCAAGATTCATTTATGTGTCTTTTGTGAAGTCAACTCTGGCTTCACATCTGCATCTTTCTAACTTTGTATAACCTCACCAGCAGTAGGGATTAATTTTAAATTTTAGTTTTTTGTCACTACTAATTTGAGTGATCTTACTGATAGATGAAATTTAGTCATAACTTGTAAAGATCCTTTTATAAAGAAAGAAAATGTGCAATACAAAAGCTAGATATCAACTATACAATGTATATAGGCTATATTAAATTTAAAATTACATAGAATAAAGCATATTACTATATCAATTGAAATACTATTACGGTATTAATAGCATTTTTCCTACAAATGATAATACTTTTCTTATATTTGGCCAAAGATTGCTTCAAAAGTTACTTCTGTCATTACAGAGATTTTTCATTAGATTGGATTACTTTGAAACAGGTTAAAACCAGCTTTCTAATATATACACTTTTTATAATATTTGCATTTTCTCTTAGAGACCG
Organism: Thermophis baileyi; assembly: GCA_003457575.1. Classification (NCBI taxonomy): domain Eukaryota; kingdom Metazoa; phylum Chordata; class Lepidosauria; order Squamata; family Dipsadidae; genus Thermophis; species Thermophis baileyi. The sequence goes on from QLTV01001839.1 coordinate 6,322,259, forward strand.
GAACTATTTGAATTTTGAAAAATTATAAATAGTAATTTTTATAAAGAGCAATTTTAATTTATAAATTAAGACAGCATCTTAATTTATATCAATAATTGAATGAATAGTTGCAATCTCAAAAAACCTTTTATTTTAAGAATACATTCATAGGAAAGGCAGTGTTTCTTATTTATTGGGGAGAAATGTTTATAAACGAGTAGGAAATGCAGGTTCATCTTACACACTGATGCTGGATCTCAAGAATAGCAGCCCTCAGCTTGGGGTTCTTTCTTTCTAATCAGCACAGCCAAAGTCAAAAATAGCCACTAACTTTAATAAGATTATAAAAATCCTTAATAGTAATTTCTGTAAGCATTCTAATGAGATTAAAAAGATATGTGAAAAGAACTTATTTTTTTAAAAAAAAATTACAAAATTATTTACTGCCTAATTTTCTGATTAAGAAAAATAATGCAAAGGTATTAACCAACATGAAATATTTTTAAAAATGTTTAACAAAAAGATCAAGATTGAGAGCTATTTCCAGCAAACATGCAAAAATTCATATCAGAAAATGAGTACAAATGTATATATTGCACCAGCAATACCACCATATTGTTGAAATCAGTATGAAAATACTGAAAAATGAGTACTTTCTCTCAAACTACATGCAGAATGACCACATATGATTCATGTATTATCTTTTTAAGAAAAGCATTTCTACATAAAGAAGATAAATAAGTCCCTACTAACATGTTAAAAAGACAGAAAAAAATATAATACAAAGAGAAAAGTGCTTGGAATGACAAAACTTTGGGTCTGTTAAACAAATTTAGTAAGAACAAAAAAAGAAAGCAACAACAACAAAAGCTATACAATGAAAAAAAATCATATATAAAATGTAATTAGAATTTGAGGGGAGAAAACATGAACTTTTAAAACAAGGAGCATTATACAAGGTATGTCAAACACCGGGAGAGAATTCTACATAATAGTCACAGAAAGAAAAGATTAAAGATAAGAGATTATATCATTATAGCTTTAGTCAATGCCACAGAGAGGACACACACAAATAAAAAATCAAGAATGCTTGGTAATATTGTCAGTATATGGAATGGAATCAGTATAATTCACATTCCTGAATTACCCAGATTTCCTGGAATGCCATTATGCCCTGATTTCTCATATTTCTCAACTTTGACATTTTCTTTTCAGATTTAAGAATATGCCAACATGTGTTGAACATATATTTGTGTATTTATTTTAAAAGCCAACCCAGATTAATATGAAAATGCAGTTCAAAGAAGTATGAACACAAGGTTAGCACATAGCAAAACCTGACTAATTTCTCCTGCTTTTTGATGCTGTTACTTGAGAGAAACAACAGAGGAAAAATAGTTGCTATTTGTTTTTGTTTTTAAAGAAATTAATGGAAAAAACAATTCTTCCTTTTAATTAAAAAAATAGTTATATACTGAAATCTTTTATAGAGTTCAAACATATTCTTACAAGATATATACAATTACATGCATCAAGACCCCAGCCTTGTAATAGTTTGTGACCCCAGAAGATTTTGGGTAAGAAATGGAGGATCCAAGATGGCAACACATTAGCTGTTTCTGAAATAAACTCCTGGCTTGCAATAAGCTTACCAATTGTAGCTTAACCCAACTCCCTCAAAATGCCACCCAAGGGCAAGAAACAACCTGGATCAGCCCCAGCAATGTTATTGGGTAGAAATTGACTTTGAGCCACTAATGAGCATTGGTCAAAGGAGGAAATTGCATATCTGATCTGCAAAACAACTTCTAGAAAACCAATAGTACAAAGCCATTTATCACATTCACTTCTCAGTTCTCTGACTGAACCCAATCCTTTATCTCTTCTGATCCAGAAAGTATGCCTGATTTCATATATCTAGATATGACATGCTATGGAACTAAACATAGTGGCTGTTCTATGCAATATATCCTGAGAATGCATTGGGCAAAAAATTCTGCAAGGTATTCTCATTTGCATCAATCTTGTCTCCTTAATATAAAGTTATGAAACTGCTGAAAGATTGGGAATTGTGGAGTGATGTGCTATCAGTATGCTAATGATGATATTTAATCCTATCATGCTTTGTTATTTAAGAAATCAATGCATACTGTGAACTCTGCTGGGATGCAATACTGGATTACATAAAGGTAAAAGAGAGGCTTAATCTCACATGGGAAGCCTGCCTCACAATTTGTACAAACTCTTGAAAAGTTCACAACTTGGGAGTGCTCCTTAATCAGTAACAAGAAGGTACCATTGTACAACTTCATTTTAAAAATGTATTGTTTAGTTTTATATTTTATAGTTTATAGACTTTATAACTGAATTATTCTGGCAATTTTGGCATGGTATAGGATTATATGTTTAAGTACGTCTTTATCATTGTGTGGAATTATAATATTATTCCAGCACAGACAATTTACCAGTTGTTTTCCAAGTTCAGTTCAAAGCAATGGTCTTAATCTTTAAAACATTAAACAGTGTAGGAGTTGGCAATATGAGGCACCTCTCGTATTTTTATGCACATGGCCAATTACTAATCTCTGCAGAAAAATCCTTGAGCGCAACTTAAGATTGCCGAACCTCACCCCGAGTATGTGGGAAAGGGCATTCTTTTGCTTTGTTCCTAAATAATGAAACACTGATTCTTCAGTTTGTAATTTGGAGTAATTCTCTTTGTATTTTGGAATGAAATAAAAGTATTTTTCTAACTGACTTCTTTAAATTGTTAGTAGATAGGATTTTATGCTGTTTTAGAATGTCTTTCATTATTTTTGTTTTATGTTCATTACATTGCTATTTATTAAAGCAACTTATAAACATTAATAAGTGAAACTGCACAACATACTGTTGTCCTTATCTATAAAAGTTGGACAGAATTATAACAATTCAAAAATCAATCACAATATAGCATAGCACTTCAGAGAAACTTTTTAAGAGAAACTTAAGCAAGAGAAAATGCCTGCTGTGTTAAAGTTCAGCTGTTACAGAACTTCTATGATTTCAGAACAGGACAAGAGGAGAATTTGGTGATAGAGGTAAATAACCATATCTAAATAAGGATACTGACACAAATGGTCAGCACACACAAAGGCAAATCATTTTGCACATGTGCAAAAGAGGTATGTCCCTGGACTTAAACTCTGTTCAAAATTCTGGGCAACTCAATAAAAAATTAAAATCAAAACCAAAAAACCTGGTGCTCTAGCCATCCTCATCAAATACATCCAACAAGACTATCCAACTTACTCTACCCAACTGCCTGAGGAAAAAGCCAGCTCTTTATAGCCTTCTGGAAAATTAAAAGGGTGGAAGCTTGCTAGATCCTGAAATTCCATAAGATAGAGGCTGCTACAGAAAAGGGACACTTTCTAGGTCTCATTAGCAGGTAGCATTTAAGGGGGAGGGAGGCCTGGAACATGCCGAATCTTAACTAACCTGATGGAGTAGGCAAATACCCTCAGGTCTCAGAAGTGGTCTTGCAAATAACCTGGCCCCATTATGGATGCATGCACTATTCAAGTACTGTATGTTAGAAAATGTCATTAACTTCAATAGACAATATAAGAAAGTTACAATTTTCTATAATAAAGCATGTTATCTACTACATACTACTCCAACTATATTATTATGTCACATTTGCTTGACTCACAGCATAGATGAAAGGCAACCATAGATTAAGAAATTTATTATAGTTCTGATTAGAATATAACTGGCTTAGTTTTCAGAGCTAGAAACAAACTAAGTCATCTGCTCTGATTTCTATACTGCTTGCAAAAAATAATTCTTCCTTTTTGCATCAACTTAATTTTTTAAGCTTATGTGTATAACTGGATGCATTTTTCTGTACAATATCCATCAATACATTCATTTTTTCAGCACTTTTCCATAATATATGCCATTCAGCCTCCCCAATGTATTTTTCATAATTTTATCATAGATTGATAAACAAAACATGAATGATGACTATTTTACTATTTGTAGAAGAGTAAAAAAAGGAATAAAGCTTTCTGATTTCTTATACCAGCAACATTCAATTTAAAAATGCATTTAAATTGTATTTAATGCAAACTAATTCAGGAAATATGAATTAGTTTTCATTGAATACAATTTAAATAGATTTTCTACCTTCCCTATTAAGAACCAACTTGAATCCAACAAAATTAAAAATTTGTTTAACTTATAATTACTTTTGAGCAAACATTAAAACAAACCTGACATTTTTAGGAATGATTTTTTTTAGAAGGGATCAAAGAAATTACTTCAGTGAATTCATGATTCATTTGAAAACAGTGTGCAATTATCCACATGATCCTCTCAGCAATAAAAGCAGAACATTTTAGCATTAGAAGCAAGTAACGGAAAACAAAAAAAAATTAAAAGGAGATCCACAAAACCTGTCACATTTCAACATTACTTATAGAAAACTACATGATTTCAATAAATTTGTACATCCTTCTGAAATGTATTTTCAGTGACATACTGCTGTACTTAATCTGAATACTTGCATAGACATATAAAACCTAAATATGGTTCACTGAAGTAAGAAAAGGAAATCAGAAATCTGAACCAAGGGGGATAGGGAAAGGAAAGAAATAACTTCATTTGCTGAATTTCTTTCATCTCAACACTTTCTCTTCTGGTAATTGTGTGTTGCTCAACTTAGATTAAGATAAGCTTCTCATCTCATTCAGCCACATATTTATCACATGTTCTTAGCTTTTATTCTTCTAAGAATGAATGTAAACATGCACTACTTTCAAAAACAAAGATAATCCATAAAGTTGCACCAACAAGAATGAATGTGTGTGAGGCTCCAAACTGGAAAGATGCTTCCTCCCTTTACCTTCTTCAGTTTGAAGTAGGAGAAAACGTACATCAAACTTCAGTTTTATTTTAGCTGAGTCCCGATTTGTAATTATTATTTATTGTTATTTAAAATACACTGTTATGTGTTCTAAGCCACCCACTATTACATATTGTATGCCACCAAGAGTCACTTGCTTGTGAGATGGCTGGCTCTATAAATTAGATAAGTAAATAAAATTAAGCCAGAAAAATTACTCATGGTGCATTACTTAAGAGACTAACTAGAATGTATTTCATCAGGATTCTGTTTGCCCATCACAAAAGCTAGGAAATATGCTAAAATTAAACTAAATTCTAATTTGTTTCTCTTTAGGGTAAATTCTAGTTCCTATGTATACATACTGTCCTCCCCAAAGAGGACAAAATTCGCATAATCAGATACAAAGTAGATAGGGATTCTGAAATATTGAAGCATTAATGTCTACAGGTGTGCTTTGAATGCAATCTTCTTTCAATCTCAAATTTCCTTTTTTTTCCCTGCTCACTTTTGTATCTGGTTATCCCTATCTCTAAAAAGTTACAAAGTTCAAAATTTGACAGAATGTGGTTCTTCTTTTATTCCTAAAATTCAAATGTAACTCTAAACTTACAATTACATCCCTATATCACTGTACTTTATAAACAGTATTATTCCACTGTTAACTAATTGGGAATATATTAGAAACTAGCTTCCAACTAGACCCATGGGACATTGTTTTTGTCTCTACATTAATTGAAGACTGTTACTGCCAGAAGTGGCTCAGCAGATGACAGGACCTAACCGACTTCTCAAAAGGTAAGCAGTGTTGGTGTTGATTACCTGGATGGAGGACTACCTGGGAATCCTGAAGCTGTTGGTAGAATAAGGAAGTAAAAAAATATCCCAAAAGAAGGCAAAGCCAAGCCACTGCTCATTGCCAAGAAAACTGCATGGATGGAGTCATGAAGTGACTTAAGAAGGTTTTTTTACCTTTACTGCCAGAAGTTACAGTCATTTGAATGGTTGGATAATTCACTAGTAGCTGGGTTATTCACCATTTGCAAAGTTAGAATGCTAGGATATGACCAAGATCCTGAGACAACTCTTACATTCTATTGAATAGAATTCTGAATAGAATAGAATAGAATAGAATAGAATAGAATAGAATAGAATAGGACACTTATTTTTTTTTAATAGAATAGAATTCTTTATTGGCCAAGTGTGATTGGACACACAAGGAATTTGTCTTGGTGCATATGCTCTCAATGTACATAAAAGAAAAGATACATAATATAAACAAAAAATGATCATATCCAAGAGGAGCAGTGATTTTTATTTATCTGGCAGCCGATGGCCAACAGAACAGGCTTGGCTAAGCAGAACTTATTTAATGATGAAAACAAAAGAACAAGTTGTTCTTTATATAAGCTTAAAAGACCATAAGCACAGCAGAACAAATTCCAAGAAGAGTACCAGTTTGTAATTTTAATCATTCATTTTTAAGCATTCATTTTTTACTTTATATATTCTGAAAGCTATATCCATTCCACTCTCTCCTATTCAATATTATTTTTAGCTGTATTAACGTAGAATGATAGGTCTAATTCACACACTATACAAAATTAGGGACAAAGAAATTCAGGTTAAATCCCCATTCATGCACAAGGTTCACTGAATAATCTCCAGCTAGTCATTATGTAAGTATGCTATCCAACAAGCATATAATTGCCAGGATAAAATAGTAAGAAAGAAACAAGTACATCAACTTTCTGTCACTGAAAGAGAAGTCAGACAGTAAGATAAACAGACTGAGAAATCTCCCCCAACCCTTCAGGTCAGCTCTGGCCAAGTTTAGAGAAATGGGTTAATGTATGCTTCTAAACACAAGAGATACTAGATTCAAACAGGAGTATCAAAGTGCAGAGACTAGCAATAGTACCAATACTATTCTGAATTCTGCTATAGAAATCCACAGTGGTATACAAGTCTGGGGGATAATTATTTGCAAAAGTGCAGCTCATTCCTTAAACAATCAAATTGTGTTCAATATTTATAATCTTTTGCTAACTATTTATAATTATGCAGTTTCTAATTTTAAAAAATATGTTAATGTTTTTATCAGAAAGCCACTTGTTGAAGCATGGATTAAAAATCAGTGTCATATACCCCATCTGAATTATAAAGTAATTTGTAACATTCATTTTATGCATATTCAATAATCTGTTAAAAATATAACTACTATACTTTAACGATAATCATAATTTCTGAACAAAATAAATTTCATCCTAAAGCAGTCTTAAATTTCATAAACAATGAAAATAAATTGTATAGTTAAATGAACAGACATTGCACTAAAAATATTCATTTGTTCTCCTTGTTATTGCAAACAACTTTAATACTAATTTCAGAAAGAATATCATTTGGAAAAATTATCATTATGAAGCTTAATAGCTGAAAACAGCCATACTTGTATGAAATATTTAATGTGTTATTCCTAGAGTTTCCGGCACAGCTGATGTGTGATTGCAGCTACCCATATCTCTCAAGAAAAGCCTTCCTTAACAGATGAAGTAACTTACAATATTTAATAACAAAGATGGTAGACAGGGCTTATCAATTGCAGTATTATACAATGTTTCATTTTCAGTTTTTCAAAAATGTCTTCAGCAGGCTATATGAAACTCAACTTTACCAGAGTTTTTTTAAAAACGATATTCATGATCAGTATTCTACACCAGATTCTGTACTTGTGGTTATTGCAAGTTTAAAAATAAGGAACAGATTTTTTTTCATCCCATTTACTTTTAAAATTCTGATCACCAACTGTCAGTGCCTTTCAATTAACAGACACATATACAAATACTGTATGTACTTGTTTTTTAAAAAACAACAACAGAAAACATGCTCTACAGCTTGCAGCAATATTTATGCAGTAGATAAATCTTTTTAAAGATACTTCCGGGAACTCAAAATAATTACTTCAACCAGATTCCAGAACAAAGAAAATACATTACACCTATCCTTTAATTTCAATGAAGGAAAACAAAACAAGGTAAAGAAGCCTCCCCAGCACCCCAAAAATAAAGGAAATCCTCTCTTTTCCTCCAGCAAGCTATCAGTTGTGGCCTAAGCAGCCATGTCCTCATTTCCCTTTGAAAAGGTGTTGCAGAAGAGAAACTCCAGCACGTTGGATTTACATTTTGCTTTCGGCACACACCGAGCAAGAGTATACAAAAACAAAAAATTGAAAAAGTCATATATATATATATATATATATACACACACACACACACACACACACACACACACACACACACACACACACACACACACANTAAAGATACATATATATATATATATATATATACACACACACACACACACACACACACACACACACACACACACACACACACACACACACACACACTCAGATATATATATATACATCACAGCCTGAAAGCTAAAAGGAGAGAAATAATCCGCAGTCTGGAACTGAAAACGGCTACAATACGCACACCAGGGAGTGGAGCTCGGAAAAACATAACCCTCCGCGACGCCCCATTTCTTCCCCCCTCCCTTCCCATAAGAGGTTTTTACCTTCATGATGAACTCAGGCTGCAGCAGAAAAATCCGAAAGCGAATGTGCTGCCAAGGCTGGACCTGAAATTTAAAACAAAGCACTGAGCCACCGCACCATCCCCTTTTTTTTCAACGGGCGCACTCGGCAAGTGCTGGGAGGGGGCCGTTTTTGCAGGAACCTTTTTTTCTCCCCCCACCCTTCCAGCCTACCTCGCCCGATGCCCTCTCTTAGAGTTCCCCCTTTCTCTTACACCGCCTCTCCGCTCCAGCCACAAAAAGCCGCTGCTCTCGGAGCCTCACCCCCGCGGCTGGCTTCCCCCTCGCCCGCTGCCTTTGACGCCATTTCTGTCAGAGCAGAAACTTGCCACAACAACAACCGCTTCTTAACAACCCCCTCCCTCCGCTTCCCTCCATGCAAGCGGCTCTCCGGGCACCGCCACAGAGGGCACAAGCTCTTCATCGTCGGCTGACGGGGAGCGGTCTCTATTCCCCCGAAGAAACTGGGGGCTAAGTAAGGGGGAAAGCGAGACAGGTCAAGAGGTGTCCAGTCCGGACTGAGGTGCTTTCTCGCCCAGGCGCGCGCGCGCTCGCACACACACACACACACACTTCCCTGCGGGAGGGGAGGTTTCTCCATTGTACTAGGGACAAGAAGCGGAGATGGGGGGGGGCTCGATAAAGCTTGCCCTCCTCCTCCTCGTCGTCCCCTTCGCTGCATCCCGCGTCCAGAGCCGCGGCTCCCAGCTCTTTCCCGCAAACTGGCCCCTCTTCGCTCTCCCTACAGATTCCCTCCCCTCCACTCCCTTCCCCCCGGGCTGACTCCGCGGTCGGAGTTTCAGCAACAGCCGCAGCTCCGGGCTCCAGCCGAGCTGGTCGGGAAGCCGGAGAAGCGACGCTCGGGGGCGGCGATGGGGAGCGCCTCCCTCCGAAGCCGGCCTCGGGACTCCCCGCTTCCTCCTCCCAGACTCGGAGGTCCCGCTTCCCGGGAAGCTGAAGCGACGAGAGCAGCCGCCGCCGCCGCCTCAACCAGCAGAAAAACAACAATCCCAAAAGCGAGTCGCTCGCTCGCTTCTCCGATTCCGCTCCCCCCCCCGCCGAAGGGCTTCGGCCTTCCCCGGGGAGCTCGGCGAAACGCCCAGGGCCCCGCAGTCTCTTCCCCGGGGCAACGTTACCTTTTGTTCCACGGCTGTCGCCCGCTCGCTGGTCCCCCCAAACCTGCCGAGGGAGGGGGGGGGAGCGAGGAGGACGGAGCCTCCTCTCGACGCCGGGCCTAATCGCCCGGCCCCCGCTCCCGCCTCCGTCCCTCCAGCGATCGCCGGCCTGGCTCTGGGGCAGGGAGGGCTCGCCAAGAGGAGGCTTCTCCCTCCCGTCCGAACCCCGGTGGCGACGGCGACAGCAGCGGATCAGCTCCAAGCTGTTCCGTCCCCTCCCCCGATCCGATGCCTGATTGACGCATCGACGCCCGCCCTCTGCCCTCCTTGCCTGCTCCGCATTGGCGCGCCACCCGAACGGCCCGCCTACTAGCCATCGCCATTAGCCGCTGTCTCAGAAACGCTGATGTAATTCCCACTCCAGTTCTATGGAAACAGAGACTCGGCTTCCTAGCGCCTGAGGAGCTCGCGCCTGCGCCAACAGGCCCCGGTGGCGCATTTTCCCTCCACCAGGCGGAGGAACAATCTAGGCAGGAGGGGAGGGGTTTGCGCTTCTCGCTACTAGAGTGAGGCGGGCCGAGGAGTGGCTGAGGCCGGTGAGGAAGCCGAGGAGGCCGCGGTAGGTTGAAGCCGCTGAATCTCACTCTACTTGTTTTCTCCGTTCGCTTCCAGAGCCTCTTATAGTCGAGCGGCGAGAGAAGCGGCGGGTCCTTCCCCCCCCCCCGCTCTATTTGCTGTCAGGTCTCTTGTCGCTCCAGTAGAAAAGGCCGGTGGTCCTTTACGAGAGAGAAGTCGCCCCTTGGTAAACAGCCGGGGAGGGTGTTGGCGCGCTCGCTTGCCTCTTCTTCCTCTTTCGGGGTTTTCGCTTGAGCTGGCAGGAAAAGGGGGCGACTCTTCTGTGCAAATATGACTGCCGGCTTCCCGGGCTCGGTCGATGAGGCTGTTCTCTCTTAATGTAAATTAAGAGGGTTTTTTTGCCTCTTCCTTTGTCAATTTGATTGTTTCATAGATGTTGGGGGGGGGAGGTGTAACCACTTTTATTGTTCAGTTTGAAGTATTGATTAGTGTAAAAAGAAAAAAAGATCTATTTTGTGGGTTTTCTTTTAAGTACAAAGTCTCGTTATTTCCTACAGGCAGGAGCAGCTCCAGTTAAAATATTGATGTCTTTTGCGTTTTCATTCAGTTTCTAAAGAGTATTTTGGGCTGTATTGATATAATCTTAGTTAAGTACATTATCGAATTATGTCTTGCTGGACTCTCTCACATTTTTAAATTGTAAGATAAAGATGCCTAAGAAAACAAGTTCAGACTTCATTGTGAAAGGGTTAGGGTTAGGTAAGTCTGTATCTTGTCCAAAGTTTTTGTTAATTATAAAAACAGCAGACTGGAAGATATAGTAGGGTTAAGTACTTTAATTAACCATGTACTGTCAAATTCTTAAGGAAGCTTGAAATTTTATTTCAGCAGTCAATGTCAAATTTATTTAAGATTTCAGTATTTTAATAAATTAAATTAATACTGTTTCATTACACAAGCCAGTATGGAGTTTCAAGAGCCGAGGTGGCGCACTGACTGCTAGCTGCAGTTCGGTGGTTCAAATCTCACTGGCTCAAGGTTGACTCAGCCTTCCATCCTTCTGAGGTGGGTAAAATGAGGACCCAGATTGTTGGGGGCAATATGCTGACTCTGTGAACCGCTTAGAGAGAGCTGTAAAGCACTATGAAGCGGTATATAAGTCTAAGTGCTATTGCTATTGTGATATAAGTTTTAAAAGAATATGCACAAACCATGGAGCTTTGAAAGTACAATACTGGTGGTCCTCGCTTTCTACCACAATTGAGCCCAAAATTTTTATTGGTAAGCAAAACAGTTGTTAAGTGATTTTGCCCCATTTTACAACCTTTCTTTCCATAGTTAAGTGAATCACTACAGTGAAGTTAGCAACAGGATCATTAAATGAATGTAGGTTCCTCGTTGACTTTGCTTGTCAGAAGGTAGCAAAAGGTGATCACATATCCCTGGGACACTGAACCATCATAAAAATGAGTCAGTTTCCAAGCATCCAAATTTTGATCATGGGGAGCTGCAATTGTCTTAAGTGTGAAAATAAGTCACTTTTTTCAGTGCCATTGTAACTTTGAATGGTTTCTAAATGAACTGCTGTCAGTCGAGGACTACCTGTACTATAGCTTCCATTTGACTCCCAATGACTACAGGGAACAGTGCAGTATTGTATATAAGTGTGTATCTTCCTTTTTCTGTTTGATAGTTTTGTTTTGAGTGCTCAATCAAGTTTACTATTCCATGAAGAACTACAGTTCAAATCCTGTTGAAATTTCTCAAGTCGCAATTACTTTATAAAAAGGACATTGGCAAATGTGCAGCCCCACCCTTGTGTTGGGCTCATCATGTGTCAATTTATAGTTCACTTAATTTTGGCTTACAAGATTTTTGTGAATTCCATATTAGGTACCTACTTAGTTTAGTGCGCATTTATATGAGTTGAGGCTTTATCAGTTCAGATTTTCATTTCAATACATGGATTTCATGTTTTATAAATTTAGAGTAGATTGTTAATCTGGTCATTTTATTAGAGTTAAAATGCTGCAGTAGTATATACTATTCTCTTTATTGTATATAAAACTAAAACTATTGGGAAACAGAAATTATATGCTAGGAAACAACTAGTTAGGTGCTAGACAATAACAGTGTGATTGGCACAGGCCATATTATGACTACAGGTTCTGTATTTAAATTGCCTGAGACAAATTGTTTTAGTGCATATCAGCTGCAGTGCAGTAAAAAACCTTTAGAGAGAAGGAAAAAAGAGATAAAAGCTCAAACAAGAACTCTATTAAATATTTGAGAATGTTAAGTGTCCCATATGCAGTACTTCAGTCTGAAGGATGAGGCATTATTATTATTAGACTTATTAGTATATAAATAGGTACATGCTCATAAAATTTTCATTGTAATATTTTCTGAGTAATGTGATTGGCTGATCTTGAATAGTGTATTTAATGGTTACTTGAAATGACATCATAAATACTTTAAAGAAGTACCTGCCACTTCTACATTGGCACAGTATGACATTTCCTGTTGTTTCTCCTGCCTACATCATATGTTATTTCTACAGTCGTGTATACTTTAAGGCTCTATTCCTTCTTCTTTCTTTCTTTCTTTTCTTTCTTTTCTTTCTTTCTCAGACTATAAGGCACTGCTTCGGAAACACATTTTTAAAATGGAAGAACTAGAAGATTCATCCAAGAGAATTCTTTTAGAGCCATACAACTATCTGCTTCAGCTCCCTGGTAATATATTATTGTTTGAATTATAGTGATGTATGAAAGTAATATATAAATTGGGATAGCCATAGCAATATCTTGGGTCTGTGAGCTATGCATTTTTCATTTATTCCCCAAATCAGCTTTCACTTTGTTCCCATTGGTACCTAATCTTCATTTTGTAGTCTTCTGTTTTCAATTTACATAGCCTTGCAGATGAGCAAATTAATACTGGTTGAATCATTAATTTTTTTTCCAGTCAAGTATAGACAAGTTTCTGGGTTAAGTGATACTAACAAACATGGGATAAAATAGCAGTTTTAAAAAATCCAGTTTCTTTTTGCAGATCACTTATATATGGTAAGCAAAAATTAAACTGCTTTGTGCATTTCATGAACCTAGCCTAATACGAAATGTTTTTCATTTAAGATGTATAAACCGTGCAAGTTGTATTTTGTTAATAAACTATGGCTTAGTGGAATATGTGAATCCACCCATTGTGTTTTGCATAAGCCTATACTAAAGTCAAGATTATGGATTAAATACTAATCTCATTTTAAATATTATGGGATGCATGCTAATCTTTCACTTAAAATCAGTGACATCACTGTGTGTATTTGGAGAGAAAAAGGGTGATTCAAAAAGTGTTTTTAAGACTGGAATTTTAACTTAATTTACATTTTGTCTATTATGTAGCAAAATAAGAGAAATTTTCATGCTTAGGATAGAGCTAATGTCATATGAATATAATTTTAAGCTTTAATATGGTTATTAGCTAATAGCTTGGTACACACATTACTATGCAAAGCCATAATATAGTTGTATTTATCATTAAATATATAGACTTTAACTTTATTTTTTGTGATCTACCAAACAAAAGAAATGGATGAAGGAAGCAGCTAGGGATTGAAATTGCTCTTTCGGTGCTTGCTTTTTTTTACCAGGACAAGCCCCAAGGATATAAAGATGTGAAAAAAGAAAAACAGAGCAATTTTTTTAACTCAAGTGTTAACCAGTTTACTTTTAAGAACTTAATTTTTTTAGTCAGCAAGATATAAGAATGATATTTAACTGTTTAAAATCTGTCTCCTATTTTAATTGTAGTTTTACAGATTTCTATGTGAAGTCAGATTTTTCTCTCCTATCTGCTTTTTGTAGCATCCTGAAAAGCTCTAGAATTCTTGAAAGCTTATTTTTTGACTTTTGAGTTTGTCCTAACAAAAATTACTCTTCATGAATGTTGAAGTTAAACCTGGTATAGGGAAAAAAAAATCCCTTGTCCTTCCTTCTGGAAAGTTCCAGATATTAAAGCTCGGTACCATGCATATTTCCTTAAAAAAAAGTCTTCCTACTGTAAGATTTTCAGGTAAGCCCAGATACAGGATCCAATTTCAGCTTTCTGGTAGCAGTGTTTTATAATAGGAAATAGTGTACCAATATTATGCTGATGAAATATGATAATTACAATTCTTTGGCTAGTATTAAGAATTGCAGCTGTCTTGTGTAAAGTTCTGCTGAGTGAACAAAGGCCAGTGGTGATGATTCACAATATAATAAGGTGCGGTCTGTAAATAAACTGGTAGTTCATCTGCCTAAGCCTTTATTTAAAAAATGTCAAACTCATTCCGTATGTTTATCATTATCAGTTCTAATTGTCTAAAATTGTGTTAAAATTAACTGTCACAGAATATTTACAGAGGGTGTTATACAATAGTATAAATTATAAAAAATTATAATTGAAGTATGAAATATTTCCAAAATATTCAAGTTTTGTGCTCAAGCTTTGATTGAAAACTATATCTCCCTATTCATTTAATATATTTCCTAGAGCTTATTACAAATAAATTATTTAGAATGAAAATGTACAGTATTATCTATGTACTTTTTAAAATCATAGGTAAACAGGTCAGAACTAAACTTTCCCAAGCCTTTAATCACTGGTTGAATGTTCCAGAAGACAAACTACAGGTGAGTTGTATAAGTTAAATTGATTTGACAGTTAATAGTTTTAAACAGGACAAAGGGAAATATAATTACTTTGTTCTTGTTCTATTTGTATCTAAATATTTAAACTAAAGTTACTGCAGTAGTGTAGCATGTTAACCTCAGTGATGGCAAGATATTGTGCTCTGTGCAACTGCTTCAGATTGTGATATACTGCAACAAAATGTTGTTAGCAAGGAAAAGAGCAGTTTGGGCTTTCCAAACATTTTTATTTTGTGCTCTTAATGTAATACCTAAATGAGTGAGGACTACCTTGATAAATGCTAGGTATATTTGTTCATCGGGGCCAAATATCTCTTGAAACAAATCCCCTACTTTGCACTCTAATTTGTACTATGCAATGAGGAAGGCAGTTTTCCCATACACATCACAGCCTATTTGTCCCTCAAATATATGGGTATGATATATGGGCATGAGAAAACTGCTTGTGTCACATCAAATATATTTCTGCTGCTTCTATAAGCAATATGATGAAAGAGGGTTGATGAAGAGTACAAATAACTTGGTTAGCATGCCAAGCCAAAGCATTCATTTCTTGATTGCTGTTTTCAAACATTTTAAATACTTTAATCATAAGACTTAACGTTACAGTATGTGTCTGTTGTAATATCATAAACATTAATTCTGTAGTCAGTTGTATTACGTTTGATATCTATATGTATATACAGTATATCATCTGTTTTCATTTGTGAGTTATTGTGCATATAGAGGTCATCCGTCACTAATTATATTGTGTAAGTTCTTTCATACTAAAAAAGCCTCTATATAAACAAATATATAGAAATACAGACAATAGGGTGCATGGTCCCAGTGGGAATGACAGGGTCAGTAAGATGGAATTAAAAGCCTAATTAGCAGAGAGAATTGGCATATTGCAAGAAATGAAAATAGAAATAATCAGGGCATCTAAATATAGAAGAATAATAGCAATATAAAACAGAGTTTATTTTGTCTTTTTTTATTAGATCATAATTGAAGTTACAGAAATGTTGCACAATGCAAGTTTGCTTATAGATGACATAGAAGACAATTCAAAGCTGCGACGTGGTTTTCCAGTGGCCCACAGCATTTATGGAATACCATCTGTGATAAACTGTGCAAACTTTGTATACTTCCTTGGTCTACAAAAGGTTTTAACGCTTGATCATCCAGATGCTGTAAAAGTATTCACCCGTCAATTACTTGAACTCCATAAGGGCCAAGGCCTGGATATTTACTGGAGAGATACATATACCTGTCCTACAGAAGAAGAATATAAAGCCATGGTTTTGCAAAAGACAGGTGGCCTTTTTGGACTAGCCGTGGGCCTTATGCAGTTATTTTCAAATTATAAATATGATCTGAAACCACTCCTTAACACTCTTGGGCTCTTCTTTCAAATTAGAGATGATTATGCAAATTTACACTCCAAAGAATATAGTGAAAACAAAAGCTTTTGTGAAGACCTAACTGAAGGAAAGTTCTCATTCCCAACTATTCATGCAATATGGTCCAGGCCAGAGAGCACACAGGTTCAAAATATTCTGCGTCAGAGAACTGAGAATGTGGATATAAAAAAATACTGTGTACATTACCTTGAGAATGTGGGATCCTTTGAATATACCCGGAAAACACTAGAAGAACTTGAGTCTGAAGCTTATAAACAAATTGGATTGCTTGGGGGCAACCCTGAACTTACAGCATTAATTAAATATTTAAGCAAAATGTTCAGGGACAATGAAAACTAACAGTTATCAATTGAATGTTTCTGCAAATGATTTTTAAAGGATCAAGAAAAGTTAGATTTGTTTTACAGTATCTAATTGCTCATATGAATTGTGCTGAAACTGATCATAAGGGGTAACTGGAGATTTGTGCATATAGTATATTACTTTGAAATTTCAATTTTCAGTTGCTTATACAAAATCATGTGACAAAGGTCAATTAAAATAGCTTCAAAATCTCTTCAATGATTTTGATTCCTAATCCCGTTTCATTATGACTTAATTCTGATTGTATGACATATCAAAAACTAGTACAATATGACCTAATATTTTATGAGAGAATATCATCAAAAGGGGGGTAAAGGATGGCAGTACCCAAAAACCACAATGCTACATTGAAGGCTTTTGACAGAGTTCCAACTGCTAAAGCAAAGTACAGGTAGTCCTCATTTACTGATCACTCGTTCAGCAACCATTCAAACTTATGATGGTGCTGAAAAAGGCGTTTTATACCCTGTCCTCAAAGCAGTAGCTGTCACAGCATCCCTGTGATCATGACCTGGGTGCTTGGCAATGTGCATTTATGATGTTTGCTGACAGGGTGGATAAAAATCGATGATTGTTTAAAAAAAATAAAAATCAGATTTATTTTTTATTTAAATCGGATTTTTTTGATTTTTATTAAATTTATTTTAATATGCTTTTGGAGTAAAAAATCTATCTAAAAATAGTTTTCTATTTAAGATACATTAATAATTTAGTTTATTCAGCATGAAATGGAGCTTAGTTATGTAGCATGAGGCTGCATATTCTGCAATATTGGGACTCTTGGTGAGTCAACAGCAAGTCAGAGGAGCTGCTGCGGGACAGAGATGACAGTTGCTCTTTAAAAATTATGATTTAAATCGAGTTGATTTATATCAAGCCTTTTTACTAGTGATTTAAATCGTGATTTAAATTGACTTGATTTAAATCAAATGCACCCTGTGTTTGCAGAATCCCTCAATCATATGATCACCATTTGTGACCTTCACAGCCAGCTTCCAACAAGCAAATAAATGGGGGGGGGGGAAATCAGGGAGTTGCTGGTCATGGTCACTTGATACTAACTTATTGACTGTGGGTAATTCATTTAATGACTGCAGCTGGAACTGATGTCATAAGTTGGCACAATCACACATTTCATTTTACAACCATGTTTTTTAGTGATGGAATTGCCAGTCTCAATTGTAGGACTATCTAATACCATTGACAAATGAAATAAGTGGATACTAATTTTCCCTCTGCACTCTGAAAACCCGTGTATGTATTATCTTTTAAGGTAGCTATATTCTGATTTCATATACTGTACATCTTAGAAAATGTGGAAAACAAGATCTAGTAAGGAATCAAATTGGTGCCATCCTTTTATTACCTACCAAAAAAGGGAGAGTTTATAAATGAGGTACTGCTTTTCTTCAAGAAGTACTCTCAAACTGCTGGAAATTATCTTATTCTGAGTGAATACACTAATTCATTCCCCAAACACTATTTCCTGCAACTATATCAATTTGACCTAGAATCTCACTTCCAGGGCAAAAATAATAACTGCAAAGAAAAAAAATGTAACTCTAATCAATTATCCTCCCCCCCCCCCAAGACAAGATAGTTTCACCTGGTAAGTCTGACTTATAGAGGTTCTGTAGTATAAATAAAGTAGGCAGACAATATGTATTAAAACACACAATTCCATTAGCTGAAGGACTATGCCAAATAATATTTTACTACCATCTTTTATGTTAATTTTTGTAGGTTTATCAATATAACATATTACATTTATGCCACTTCTATTTGGAGTCTCATTTGCCTCACTTCAGATTAGCTAGGTTTGGATTTTGCTCACTCTTGATACTACAAATTGGCTGATACTGCCACACATATGTAAAAAATACACTTGATACAAATGTTTAAATAAACTCTACATATTTTAAAAATAAGAAAAGCTAATATAAAAGCCAGCTATTTATACAAATCAACAAAAAATGGTTAAATAGTAGCTAATTTTGCAGAATGCAACCACTTTATAATTAACACAGCCGGTGATAGATATAATTACAGATTCAGTTCCAAAATTCAGAGCAGAAACAGCATAACTCTATAATTCTTTAAAATAGATGCATATCCTCCCAATATCATGCTTTTACTATATGACCCTGGGAAAAGATGTAATCACAGACAGATGTGTGTTCACACCCAAAGGACCTTTTGGAAATTCAAAGCATTGTAGAGCCTTCGTAATTAGCATCTATTTCAGGCTGAAAATCAAATAATTTTATACCTCTCTCTCCTTAGGTAGAAATGTTGGTGTGGGCAACTTAGAGCTATCCTTCCTCTTCAATCACATTGCAGAATTGCAATAGTTTAATAATTTATTACCAAATAAAATGTTATTTACCAAAAAGCTTGGGAAAATCTCAAACAAAAACATCCAGTATCACTTTGGTGATATTATAGTATTATCAATCTTCCTACCCAAATATTGACAATAATGAAGTGATTCTTGGCTGGAAAAAGTGCTCATTGTGCTTACCATTCTGTGACATTCCTAAAACGATACCAAGGTCAAATAGCTGAACATCCGTTACTGTAATCCTAAAATTCAAGTGGTCTCTATCCCTAAAGATAGTTCCTACATTTAATGGAGTGTTGCTCCTTTTCAGCTCATCAGTCTTCATAACTCAATTCCAGAAATATAGCTGCCCAATATTCCTGAGAGAGAGACAAAGACAAGCTCAAGAGTGACTGGTTTCTTGAAATTCCAGCCCACTATACTGTGGAAAGAAGAAACAGTATTTCATGAGCTGAGGAGTAACTAACTCATGAAGACGTGTTATTTCCATAAATAGATGTCCTCCTTTTTCAATTAACAGAAAAAGTAAGAAACACTTCAAGTGCAAAAGTATTGGTCCTAAGTAAGCCAGCTGAGATCTGCAGTAGGGCAGGTGTCAAGTTTTGTTTGTCCCCTTTATTAATTGCATTGAGTTTGGTGGTTTGCCAGTATCTAACTTAAAATAATTCCTCACTGAATGCCTCCCAAATTTCCTCTGAAGGCTTATGCCTTTATGTATCATTACTAATTCTAGATTTTTTAAAAGAACTTCTCTAAACATTTTATTAAGCAGTAAGCATATTAAATATAATAATCAGTGCAGCATGTCATTGGAAAGCATCCCGAGTATTTAAATGTAAGCCGTAACATTTGTTGGAAGCGAGCTTGAGAGCATGATGATTTTACAAATTGTACATTCTCAAAACACTTGGTGGGTGAAATAAAGCATACTGTGAAAATCATAAACTGGTAACTATATTAACATATGTGTTTTAATTGTAAAAATTACAACTTTCAAGTGTTCAATATTTATCAGCTTTTAAAAGTTTTTATGTTTTAGAATATCTGTCCCGGGATAATAAAAACAATCTAGAAAAGCCCTTTCTGTTAATTAGCTCATATTGATTTTAATTGTTAGGCAAATGAACACTTTTCTGGACAGAAATGCAAAAGCTTGTTTTGTAGACCAAGAATTTCCCCATATAGTACTTTATTTAAAACATCTATTAGTTGTTTTTATTCACTACATTGCATAATATTCTGGTCTTGATAATTATTTTCTCATCTTGAAATTACTTGAAATTGAAATCATCTTGAAATTAGATCCTAAAGTCTTAGTAAACTGCTACAGTACAGTAGTTTAGTTCTTGACTTACAACTACCATTGAGCCCAAAATTTCTGTTGCTGCAGTTGTTAAGGTAGTAACATGGTTGTTAAGTGAATCTGGCTTCCCCATTGACTTTGCTTGTCAGAAGGCAGCAAAAGATGGATTTACCTGACCTCCAGGACACTGCATAATGTGAATCAGTTGCCAAGCATCTGAATTTTAATAACTTTATCATAGAGAGGCTGCAACCGTGGTAAGTGTGAAAAACATAAATCACTTTTCCAGTGCTGTTGTAACTTCAAATGGTCACTAAATGAATGGTTGTAAGTCGAGGACTACCGAAAGTATATTCCAAAGGAAAAGAGTTTACCAAAATGATTTTGACTAAAGACAAATGAATTCTTGGGCATAATAAGTTCTCGCATACTTATTATGCAGCCATCCTAGGGATCTGTCAGAAATACCGCATAAATTTCAAGTTAGTGCTGAAACGTTCGGCACGTACAGAATATTCATTTGCGTACAGAAGAAACGTAATAGTACTGTCACATCAACAAAATAAAGTCCAAAAATAATCATATTAGCCGTAGCACCAGAGATGGGTTTTCAGCTCTTTCCATCCCCGCAAAGTGGCCCCTCTTCGCTCTCCCTACAGATTCCCTCCCCTCCACTCCCTTCCCCCCGGGCTGACTCCGCGGTCGGAGTTTCAGCAACAGCCGCAGCTCCGGGCTCCAGCCGAGCTGGTCGGGAAGCCGGAGAAGCGACGCTCGGGGGCGGCGATGGGGAGCGCCTCCCTCCGAAGCCGGCCTCGGGACTCCCCGCTTCCTCCTCCCAGACTCGGAGGTCCCGCTTCCCGGGAAGCTGAAGCGACGAGAGCAGCCGCCGCCGCCGCCTCAACCAGCAGAAAAACAACAATCCCAAAAGCGAGTCGCTCGCTCGCTTCTCCGATTCCGCTCCCCCCCCCGCCGAAGGGCTTCGGCCTTCCCCGGGGAGCTCGGCGAAACGCCCAGGGCCCCGCAGTCTCTTCCCCGGGGCAACGTTACCTTTTGTTCCACGGCTGTCGCCCGCTCGCTGGTCCCCCCAAACCTGCCGAGGGAGGGGGGGGGAGCGAGGAGGACGGAGCCTCCTCTCGACGCCGGGCCTAATCGCCCGGCCCCCGCTCCCGCCTCCGTCCCTCCAGCGATCGCCGGCCTGGCTCTGGGGCAGGGAGGGCTCGCCAAGAGGAGGCTTCTCCCTCCCGTCCGAACCCCGGTGGCGACGGCGACAGCAGCGGATCAGCTCCAAGCTGTTCCGTCCCCTCCCCCGATCCGATGCCTGATTGACGCATCGACGCCCGCCCTCTGCCCTCCTTGCCTGCTCCGCATTGGCGCGCCACCCGAACGGCCCGCCTACTAGCCATCGCCATTAGCCGCTGTCTCAGAAACGCTGATGTAATTCCCACTCCAGTTCTATGGAAACAGAGACTCGGCTTCCTAGCGCCTTCTGGGTAGCATGGTTTTGTCCCAGAGAGAGACGAAAAGGGCTTTCTCGAAACGAGAGGAGGGGAGGAGCTCGCGCCTGCGCCAACAGGCCCCGGTAGCGCATTTTCCCTCCATCAGGCGGAGGAGCGATCTAGGCGGGAGGGGAGGGGTTTGCGCTTCTCGCTACTAGAGTGAGGAGGGCCGAGGAGTGGCTGAGGCCGGTGAGGAAGCCGAGGAGGCCGCGGTAGGTTGAAGCCGCTGAATCTCGCTCTACTTGTTTTCTCCGTTCGCTTCCAGAGCCTGTTATAGTCGAGCGGCGAGAGAAGCGGCGGGCCTTTTCCGTGCCTCCCTTCAGCCTTCGCTTTGTTGCTGTGAGTCCCGTTGTCTCCTGCTCCCCATTCTGTTGCCTTACAGTCCGACGTGCCTACAAGCTCTGGAAGTTTGGCGCTGTCAGCGGTGTGCAGCTGAGCTCTTTCTCCCTGTGGCTGTAAGCTCGGATGGGATGCAAGATCCAATCTGGGTCGGTCACCGGGACCAGAGGTTTTGTCTTGTGATCTTTCGGAGTCGTGCTGGAGCCCATTTCATTTAAGTGTGGTATTTAAATACAACACACAGAATAGCACACACTCTGCTAGAGAGAAATTCCCTGAAGATGGGCTCCAGCACGAGTCCGAAAGCTTGGAAGACAAAACCTCTCTGGTCCCGGTAACCGACTCAGATTGGATTCTGCAACATTATCCTGGGACACCTATATTCGCCTTCAATCGGATGGGATGCTTGGTTTTTTCCTCTTGAAAGGTGCTCGGATTTCTAGAAACGGGATGTGTGATTTTCATGGTAAAACTGGCACTCAAACAACATAGACTCTTAGTTCTCTATGTATGAAAAACTTCAGATAATTTCTTTTTTCCACAGAATGCAAGATTCAGAATTGAAGTAGTCGTCCGGAGGAAAAAAATGTAGGATTAGACAAGTTCTTTTGGGCATTGCACACCCACAAAATCCTTCTTTTTGGCTCTTGGCATCAGAAATGCTAATACTGTATTTGACAAATTTCTTGCAGTTCAAGACATTGGGGAGTAAACTTTCAGCAAAATCAGTGCCAGTCTCGCTGTGGTGTTATTCATAGTAAAATTGCATTTTAGCTTAATTTTAGCAAACTCATCTTGGTCCTTATTATATGGGACAGTAAGCTGGCTGGGTTGAATAAGTATCCTATAAAGATCCAAATATTGATAGAGGCATTACTATACAGTTTCAAAGAATTACTGCATTGTTAATTTACTGTACGATTATTTGATAACTGCATTTACTCATTTTGTTGTTAAATTTTTAATATGCTCTTTAGCCATCTTCAGTTTTAATTCCTTAAGGCAGATGATGTAAAGTATATGTACTATTTGTCTTAGTAGGTAGCAGTACATGGATAACCTTTCTTGGGTTTAGAAAAGAAGCAGAATCTTTTAAATGGAAAACCATAACATCCCAAATAATGTAATATCGCTCCACTTTCGTATTGATGCCCTAAAACTGCATGCCTAGTGACTTACATAGTCACTAGGTGTCTTGCTCAGTCTGAACCTAGATATTATGTACTGTATGTGATTAATTTCATGAATGGCATAATATATCAAAAGTACTGTTAATTCTTTCCCTAGATCCATAAAGAAATATCTTGAACTCATCTCTTTTTCTTGATGAGTGATACCATTCCTTCTGATGCAGTTGGTCGAAGAATTCTCTGTAATGGAGAATATGGAACAGTACTTTATGTTGGTAAAGTTCCTCCTACAACAGGTAGAAAAAATATTTTTATATCATATGTATTTTGTAAAATAAAAGGGTGACATTGTTTACTGTTTATTTGTTTTGTAATATTTATCAGTTGCTTCAAGACTCTGAGCAGTCACAAGGAGAAAATGACACTAATAATCAAATTCCACAAGACATAATATAATCAATTGATGGAGTTAGAGACCAGTCGTAGCAGGAAGCCAAGATGTCTGACTGCCTTCGCAGTGTTTATTGCTTATATACAGTTTTACAAGCAGCAAAAGGTAACAAAGAGCAACAGGATTTTCATTGGTGAATTCTCCTTTCCAATCCTTAAGAACATGCTACATCCTGTTAATACAACCTAGAGGAGATCACGTACCAGCCAGAGATAGTGTCCTTCATCCAGGTGACATGCACGGATCCAGGAGATGTAAATGGGGTGAAATCATGTGAACTGGGTGAGATCATATATTTGAGGCCCGCTTAAGGTAGGCAGTGTGCTGCACATACCCTCTGCCTCTACAATCAAAAAAATCACATTTAAAAAATCACATTGATATTCATTAATAATCACATTAGTAGCCAAAAGCTTGTTGAAATAATATGGTTTTAGGACTCTCCCAGAATGCAGGGACGTGTAAAGCCAGGTGAATGTGTAGAGACAGCATGTTCCATAGTTTGGGGGCTACTAATAGAATGGTTACGTTGAATTCCTTTTAGAATTTATTATTTATTAATCAAATTTATATAATCTCCCATCTCACCAACAGCACCTTTGGGCAGCGCACAACAATCAGATGAAAACAACAAATGTTAAAAACAGATATATAAAAATTCATATTAGTACACATCGCAAAAGCCAAAAATAAACACTAAGGGAGGATAAAAATAGCCACTTTAACGATGGAGTTATCTAAGCAAGTCTTTCTGCCTGGGAATTATAGGCCTAATAACATAGGCAGGTCTTGAGGGCTCTTCAGAATATCAAAAGGAGCTGATCTAATTTGGGGGGGGGGTGTTTGATAAGGCAGGCGTCATGGGAGAGAAGACATGTCTCTTGGGACCCACCAAATATAGCTCTCTAGTCAATGAAACCCTCAGCATGACTACTGTGCCAGGTCTAATGGGGTGGACTTACATAAGTGGGAAGAGGTAGTCCCTCAGATAGTCCAATCCTATGCATGAAGGGCTTTAAAGGTTAAAACCAGCTGCTTGAATTGAATTCACATGCATACTGGCAACCAATGCAGCTCATGGAGCAGAGGTATAGCATGCACTGTTCTAGGAGCACACATAACTGCCCGCACTACTGTGTTCTGTACTAGCTGAAGCTTCCGGATACTCTTCAAGGGCATCCTCATGTGGAGCACATTTTCAATCGTCCAATCTGAAGGCGATCAGGGCACGAGTGACTGCAAGCAGGGCTTGTCCATCCAGGAACAGGTATAACTGGTGCACAAGACAAAGCTGTGCAAAGACCCTCATAGTTTTAATTGCCACCTGTTCATCAAGCAAGGTGTGACTCCATCCAAAGATGGTATAGTCTTGTAATCAGTGGACCCCAAAATACAAATCTATTCATCTTGCCAGGGTTCAGCTAAAGCCTGTTGTTGCCCACCCAGACCCTCACTGCCTCCAGATGCCAGGATAAGATATTCACAGCATTGCATAACTCACCAGGGATGGAGATATATAATCGGGTTATATGGGTGACAGATAAGCTCTCCCAGCAACTTCTTGTAGATGTTAAGAGCAGAGAAAGCACCAAACCCTGTAGCACCCCTCATAGTAGAGGTCAAACCACAGGGAGTGCTGGGATCCCCCATTGGGTAGAGATCACATAGGCGGGATCCAATCCAAGGCCTCAGCCGTTCCCTTATTCTAATTGGCAGCCGAGACTTCAGATGGTCCGTGTAGCAGACCAATAGGGATAACCTCCAATTTGTTCTGAAACTGTTCTGGATCCAATAATCACTAGGACTGGACTAATCTAATGGGTCCAACCTCCCTGTGCTACCTGATTGTGCTAGAGAAACACATAGAAATCAGGCATGATCCAGCCATGACAAAGGAGAGACCTCCCAATTTCAGATCACATTGCCACTGCTTCAACAGAACACCAGATCCAGAGTGTGACCACTATCCCGAGTCGGGCTCGGGATGACCTGGGATAGGCCATTGCTGTCCTGGAAGCCAAAGCCATTTCAGTCTTCTCCTATGGAAGGAAGATTAAAGTCTCCCTGAAGCATAAATCTGGGGAATTCCACTGCCAACCCAGAAACAGAGTCAAGGAACTCAGGCAGGGAGGTTGCTATGCAGCAGGAGATTAGTACAACAGCAGCATTCCCATATGATCCCTAGAGCCCAACTTAATGATCAGGGTTCCACAAGTAGGGGCGAGTGGAACAATGTCCCTGAAAACTAAGAGATTCCCTGGTGACAATCACCACACACCTCCACCCCTGCTGTAGAGTCTTGGTTGATGTCACACTTAAAACTCAGACAGATTTCAGGAAGGGCAACTCCCTCTTCTGGACCCAGCTAGGTCTTGGTAATAGTGCCTTCTCATCCACAGTCAAATCACGGACAAGTGGGGTTATTATAAACTGACACAGCATTTAGCAGTAGCAACCAGAGAGGAAGGTCATTGAAGGTCCATTGACAGGGCATTGGGGCTGAGATCAAGAAGCTGGAACTTGGAGCTATTAACAAAACAATGGATCCATGGTTTCTAAGAGTGACCCCCTCAATGTCTCCCAGCATATCTCTCCATGCCCATCACCACCATAGTACTTTGGCCCGCCTCCATCCCCCAAATAGTAACTCCAACCCCTTATCCAAGCCCTTTATATCCCAGATCTGGGAACCCACCTACTGTCCTTGCCAAGTATCCTTGGGAGGCAAAGCCAGGCACCCGGAGGCACTTAACTTCACCAGGTCTCAGTGCAGGGTACCCAGCAGTCACTTCCCACAAGCTCACACCACACACACACACACACACACACACACACACACACTTTATGCAAGACACCTTCCCTTGCTGCTTCCACCAGTGGGCAGGGGCTCACTTCCTCCTTCACCTTTATCAAATCTTCCTCCAGCTTTCACCTAGAGGAAGGAATCAACACTCTCATACCCACTAGTATCCAAGGACACCCCTCCCCTTCTGCTTCCACTAGCTGTGAGAGGTTTTCCTCCCATTCACTACCACCAGATCCACCTCTGATTCTCACCCAGAGGAAGGAGAGAAAGGGAGAGTTACTCAGACAACAGTGGGAAACCCCAACTCCAGCTCTTAAACATTTCTCTATTAACTCTTCCCCCAATCCTGGGGTCCCTTCAACACCATACTCCATAGAAGCAGCCAAGCAGTCCAAACCCGCCCCCCCCCGGGCTGCATAATAGACATTTTCCTCCTCTGGGAAATAGCCTGAGCGGTTGTCCAGCCCAAATACGTCCCTGCAGTAGTGGATGCCTCAGGAATAGTCAGGCCAGTCTGAGAATGTGAGAAATGCCACGGCCTAATTTTGAAAAGTCACCCAGTTCCCAAGCATGGCAAATGTGGTTGGCATGGCAGGCATGGTTAGCGTTTCAAAACAGCAAGTACTTCTGACCTCTCCCAGTTGTCCCACTGATTGGGGGATCTAGATTGGGCCAGGGAGTCTAATCCAGCAGTCTAACCTCCCTGCAGGTGAGTATGAATCAACACCCCATATGCACACAGCAAACAGAAAACAAAGCTAGCATAAAATCACAAGGACAGAAGTTCTGACACTTCTGCTCCCTCTACCATCTTAACTAGAAGCTGCATAAACTAAATCAGTCTTCTTTTTGACATGTTTGACTGCCAGAGGTTTCCTTTCCAACTTTTTTCTACTTTGAATTCAGATACAGATGTGCTAGTGTAAATATATCTTTTGTTTGCTTACAGGTTGGTATATTTGAATTAATAGCTTAAAAATACAGCCGTCACTATAAACTGTTCTTTTAAAATGGCTTACCCTTGTGCTCTTCAAAATAGATGCTAGAATTATGAATCACGCACACACAACCTGTTAACGCTTTGAAAAAGAGCTTTGATCTTCATACCATGTTTTTAATGAAAAGAAGTCCTCAATGAATCTGGAAGTGTATTTCAATTTGATAAACACTATAGAAATGCAGCAATACCACAGCAGATAATAAAGCAATCTGAAGTAAAATAAATGTTAGAGATACTTTCAGTACAGAAGGAAGACTCGTTAAAATTTAAAACTGAAATTCAGTATAGAAGGAAGACTCGTTAAAATTTAAAACTGCGATTTAAGACAAGTTGTCTCCCCAACATAAAAAACAGTATACTGCATATTAAAGCTTAAGTCTTCAACCTGAGTTTATTCTAGGTGATTTAAACTTGATGTGTAGTTTTTGAAAAACCTCTAGGAAAATGCCTTGTATGAAAGCCGGCTGGGTGACTTTGGGCCAATTTCTCTCTCTCTCTCTCAACCCTCCTTACCTGACAAGGTTGTTATGGGAAAAATAGGAAGAGGAAGGAGTATTAGGTATCTTCACTACCTTGTGTTACTTATAAAAAAAATAAAGGTGGCAATAAATAAACAAACAAAAATAAACAAATAAATATCGGAATGCTAAAATCACAGAGTTGAAAAGGTTCATTTTGGCAATTCAAGTGTCAAAAAGAATTTGGTGTCTCTTTAAAATGAAAATGTTAATTCATCAGCCTTATTGTTACAACCTAAACATGCTGAAACTTCGTTAAATTTTATGTACTATTAGGAAACTCAGTTACTTCTGTTAATTGTGCAGTTGAATTACTAATTCGGGATGGAAGTGGTTGATACAGAGCATCAGACAAACCCTACTGCTATACAAGAACTATCTCTGAAGCAGTTGTTCTAGAATATTCTTTTTCCAAATCTGGAATATTCTTTTTCCATTGTGAATGTTATGATATATGTTTTATACATTTGTGATAGTGTAGCTTTTTAAAAATTAGAAGTAGCCCTTCTGTCAATATAAAAGTAATTTCACAAGGAAGAGGCAGACTAGGCAATTTTGAGCACAGAGAGAACAGATCAGATCACCTGAGTAGCTATTAAGACCTTAAATAGTTTTATTGCTGAACCATTTTGAAAGCTGCATTATAAATCATTGATTTTTATAATGTTAGGAATTTGGCTTGGAGTTGAATGGGACAACCATGAAAGAGGAAAACATAATGGTAGCCATGAAGGAATACAGTATTTCAATTGCAGGTGAGTTAATTCTGAAACGCAATTTCCTTTTTCAACAAATAAATACCATGTGCAAATTATAAATGAATCAGGCAATAAGATTAATATTTTCCTTTGACTCTTAATAATATTACCTGGCAATCAATAACTTGAATGCATTGTATTTTTGTACCAGTTAGCCTTAGGAATGTAGGTGTTTATTACCTTAACTGAATTTTCTTGGAAATTATCAGCCAACTGCCTGATTTATTTGAATTATTGGGGATCAAACAATGTATTTAAGTGAAGTATCTGTAATTGGTTTTTGATTAACCCCCCCCCTCCATGCCAAATATTTCAAGTTTAATTTTGCTTTTTCCTCTTTTGATTATGGGGCTTTTAGAGCTTTGAAGATTATTTTATAAAATAATGCTGAATATCACCCAAGCACATGCACAGAATACCCAAACACATACTACTATTAAGCAGTAGATTAATTATACAAATAAGTACATATTTACAAATTCTCCTATTCATAAAAATTTATTTGTAATCTCAAATCAATATTTATGAAGCGTTCCTGGTTATTCGTGTACATGTGGAGAACAGCAAAAATTTTGAGTTGCCATTCTGTGCATGTCTTCTTTTATATTGGTAATCTTGCTGGTTAAAATGACCCCTGAGCCTAATGTTCTGAAATGCGAGAAGACTGTGGTGAGCCTTAAGAGAAAATATGCATGCTAGATAGGCTTTCTTCAAGTATAACTTACATTGTTATTGGCCGTGAGTTCAGTATTAATGATTTAGCAATACAGTATATCCAAAAAAGCAGGAGCAGATTTGCCAATCTGTATATGAAACCAGAACAGAAACTGCCAAATTAACTTCTGTAGTGTGAGGAAAGGATGGAAAGGTAGCTAAATTTGTAGATTCATGAGATGATGATCAATTAAAAGAAAAGCAGGGTAGGCTGCAAAGTTGTGAAGCTTAAAGCCAAAGATGTTTACAGCCACATTACACACTTCAAGGACAATGTTCTTACCCTTCTTGCCTAGTGCTAGCTGGTTTGCACATTTCAAAAGGTGATACAGGTAGTCCTCAACTTACAACCACAACTGAGTCCGGAATTTTGGTCATAAGTCTTTCATGTCATTAAGAGGGTAACCATATAATGACTCAATTTTACAGTTGCATCATGGCTTTCCAAGACATCGTCGTTAAGTAGTCACATGGGTCATTATGCAGAGAGTGGAGTGCCTCAGAGGTGGGGGAGTCCCTGGGAATCCCAGTGCAGGCCAAGTGCAAGTTAGAGAAAAGGGAAAGAAGCTGTAGCTGCCCCAGACTGATCCAGCAGTGCAGTGAAAAGGTGTCACACCCAGGAAGCACAAAATTCTTGGGAAAACATAAAACACAGTGGGATAAGAAATCAGCTCCCCCGACCGAGGGCTGAAAACCAGGAAGTCTCCACACAGAGCACAAAGCAGTTGCCCTGCTAGAAGCTCCAAATGCCTGGGAGGCTCCAAGCCACAAACCCCCATGAGGTCCCGAATGGTTGGGAAGTTCCAGCTCATCTGCCCTGCCCTGCACCATGCCAGCTGACCTTCACTGTTTTCTTCCTCCCATTAAACTGCCCAGCCTGATCCTTTACAAGGAAGAAGATTATTGGTATGCGCTTACTCAGAATTCATGATTTCACAGAACATTACTACTGTAAATAATATGAATTTATTGTACTAGTGTGTTTGTGTTTAACCACTCTGGCCCAGATTGAAGAATGCAAATATGGCAGCTAAAATAGAACTTTAAAAACATTTGTATTCCTCCCAACTGTTTCAAGACTATATCGGAAACAAATCAGCCCTGATTTGGTCTATATCTGGAACATCAACTAAAACACATGCATTTTTTATTCAGGAACAGGTCATCTGGAACCATCTGTTTTAAAACTGCTTTTAAACAACTCTTGTCACTTTCCTTCCAGGCATCCTACAGGTGGATCCTTTATGCGCCCAAACAAGGCAAATTTTGGAGTAGATTTCCTTTCCGCCGTTAAGGAGAAGTATGGATTGAATGAAAATGAGCACGATCCAGAGAGTGAAACAGGACTGTCATTAGTAATTGGAAGGAGAATTGTAGAAACAGTTGGATTTGATTCCATTAAGGAAAAACAAAAGCAAGTACAGTTCCTCTGAAAATGAGCAGCATCAGAATGTTGAATGTATTTCTAAACTATTGGAATGTTATTGATGCTACTAATGCATTCATATGTTTATATCACATTCCCTATTACAATTCTTGCCCTTGTGCAACTTTTCTACAATTTTACTGTATTATTTCTTAGATTTATCCTGTAGCTTTGTAGCATGTTCTCTCTCAGAATATACTTTGTTATAGTGGTGCTGTGCCTTTGGTGCTGCAGAACAGTAGCATAAAAGACTCATCTGAGAAGGGCTCCTATTGCTCCTGCTGCTTTGGCAGTATGCAGGATTTCAGCAGGCCTTTGATTAGAAAAAACTCAGTAATTGATCTTGAAATATTAATATCTTTATCTTAAGTAAAGTAAGGCAATGGAGCTTGGAGGGAACGCATATAACTCTTTCTTCATAGTGGGTTGAGATAGCATCTAGGAATGGGTTGACCTCGTCTGTTCAGCTGATTGGACTGAGTCTGTTAGAGCTGAAACGCCACACCTCTGTTGCTAGGGCTTCCCAGCTTTCGACTCAGTCCTCAGCCTGGACAGACGTGTCAAGCTTTTCTCCCATTCCTGAATTCTATTTCTGAGTATAAGGAGGATTCCAGAATTTCTAACTGTGAGTTATTCCCCAGCTGACTCCCTCATCATCAGGTAGAGTCGCTGGGTCGATTCGGCTGCGAGCTTCGGTTCCAGCTGCGCATAGCATTGGAGCTCTTTGCTCGTCGCTGACATAGAGCTGAAGTAGGTGTCCGGCACCCGGCTCTTTCTTCAGGAGCTCAGCGCTCCCCTGAATGTAGCAGCAGATAGACCCTTCGCAAGGGGGATTTCGTGCCTTTAGACCGCACTACAGCTGCAGCCGTGCTTCAGGAGCTCTGCGCTCCATTCCGAACAGCGAGCTGTCAGACGGCCGCCATTTTAAGAGCTGCGCGCTCTTCTAAATAGCTCTTGAGAATCGGTGCCTTAGGAGTCTAGCGCTCCAATTCCAGACGCCAGCCTAGAGCTAATTTAACAGCGAATAGAAGCTTGGGCACCTATACAAATAGCCGCCAACAAATCCGCCATTCTACGAGCCGCACGCTCTGCTTATCGGCAGCCTAACTGTTTGGCTTCAGGAGCTTGGCGCTCCATTTGAAAATTGCCGCCAACAATCCAGCCGACCGAGAGCTTCGCGCTCTCAATTGTGGCCACTTAAGGCGGCTGAGACCTCAGGAGCTCTGCGCTCCAACTGATTACAGGAGCTTCGCGCTCTAAATTGCGGCAACCTTCAGCGGCTGTGGCCTCAGGAGCTTCGCACTCAACTGCCAACTTGTACCATCGAATCTGCCGATAAGAGCCTTGTGCTCTAACTGCAGCTAATTAAGGCCACAAGAGCTTTGCGCTCTAATTTGACCGTTACTGCAAGTGAAACCGCCATTAAAGAGGCCATGCACCTATTAACGGCCTATCCGGCGGTTAAGGCCCTAGGAGCTTCACGCTCCGCTGGACATTTTGCTAGCTACGAACTCTGATTTACAAGCAGTCGCTAGTGATTGGCACCCGACCTAACTGTGACACAAAGTTCTATCGCAGGAGCTCTGCATTCCAGAGATACATTGGGCCTCAGGAGCTTCGCGCTCCGCCATTATTAACGTCAGAGACATAGACCTCCTTCTATCCTTCACAGGCGCCAAACGCGTCAGAAGGGGCTTAAATGGCAGACAAGGCTGCTACCACTGGTAGAGCTAGCTCCAAGACGAGCAAAAAGGTGGTAGTTACCACCTCCTCGGCCTTGCCTGAATCTACAGCAAGCCGTTCGAAGCAGTCCAAAAGAGAGATTAATAAATCCAATAAGCGCTCTAAGGCAGCGGAGAGAGATGAGTGCAGGAGAGACAAAGCTCTGGAAAAGATGTGCGCCAAATCAGACAAGAGAAGTTCTCACTTGTCTAAGGCACAGGCAGAGCCGCGCCAGGAAGGCAGGCCACGTTCCAGGAGCCTTTCTCCCGGGGGAGCTGGGGAGCAGCTATCCCTAGATGTATCTATGTCAAACATGGATCAGGCAGCCCTCTGGGGCTCTATCACAACCCAGCAGAATTCCGAGGCGACTTGTAGGCAACAGCCCACTAAGGCTAAGACTGTGCCCGAGGCTACCTTTACGCCGACCGCCGCAGGTCTTAGACCAGATACGGGGGCAGACCATCTATTCTCAACCAATATGCAAGCTATTATAGCTGACGCTATTAGACAAGGAATTGCCGCTGGTCTTCAGCAATCTAAACGCTCTGCCTCGGTGGCCTCTGGTCTGTCATTAGAACCTGGCCATGATCTGGATCCCCCGATTCATGGGGATTACCCTGAATTCCCCGAGACATATTCTCCGGATCCTTCCCTAAGGAGCCATTCTCAGCTCTCGGAGGAGGAAGCTAGACCTTTCAGACAACGAAGGGATGTTGCCCGATCAACCTACCTTTGTGGGATTGTTTCAGCCTGGACTCTTCAAGTCACTGCTCTTCAAGGCAAAAAAACTCTGTCAGCCTTGGGGCTCAGACGACAGCCACCGGCAGAACCATCCATTCCAACTGACCCGCTTTTCGCGGAGTCTACCGCTGAGACAGAGGTCATTCCATCGCCAAAACTCTTCATCGACGTAGTGCAACGTCAGTGGTCCTCTCCTGGGTCCGGTCCCAATCCATCTGCGGCCGACAGGAAGTTCTATAACATAGGCCCAGACCTAGCACGGGTCCTTCAGACACCACACTAACCATAGATGCTCCAGTGGCGGCCTTGCATCCTTCCTCCGCCATGCCTGGGGAACCAGAGGAACACCTACGACCAGAAGACAGAAGAACGGACCAAGCGCTGCAGAAGAGTCATCAGGCAGTGGCGTGGGCAGTCCGAGCATTGACTACCGCTTCGTTCTTCACTTGCACATCCTTGATCTGGCTACGCCAGCTACAAGAAACAGTCCCAGCATCGGACATCAGGGCACACCAGGATATCAACAAGCTCCTGGCGGCGACCCAGTTTTCAGCGGACACCACTTTGAATGCGACAAGATTTGCCTCAAAAGCCATCACATCGTCAGTTGTGGCCCGCCGCATGCTATGGCTCCGCCACTGGCAGGTGGACGCCCGCCATAAATGGCGCCTTGCTTTGGCCCCTTTCAAGGATCAACAACTATTTGGGGAAGCTCTGGACCCCATATTAGTGGAGTCCAGGGACAAGAAGAAAGTACTTCCCACCTTCTCCAGGTAGGGCAGTTTCTGTTTGGCCCTTTATTTTCATCGGCTCTCCTTTCAGCCCTCAGAACAGGTGCAGGTTTTTCCAGGGCCCAAGGTCAGTACGGCCCGAGACAGAGACAACTACCCGACAAGTCTGCCAGAGGTAGACAATTCAAGCGGCCCTTTCGAGGAGGAGGAGGTCGCCCCTTTCGTCACCCCAAGTAATCACGCATCCGTACCTCCCATCAGTGGTCACTTGGGCCTCTTTGCCGACCGGTGGGAGGAAATTACATCGGACGCTTGCGTCAGGAAGACGGTAAGATCAGGTCTCTCCCTGGAATTTCTCTCCACCCCCCGAGGTTTTGCATCCACTGCCCAGTTTCCAAAAACAACTCAAAGAGGGCCATAATGGACTCGGCTATAAAGCACCTGCTGGAGATTCGAGCTATCCAGCGGGTCCCAGAGGACCAACTAGGTCAGGGGTTCTACTCAATTCTTTTTGTGGTCCCCAAAACCTCGGGCAGGTAGAGAGCTATTCTTGACCTTAAAAGGTTGAACCGTCATCTGGTATTCCGACGGTTCAAAATGCAATCGCTACAATTGATTCTTGGGAGCGTAAGAGTGGGCAACTTCCTCACCTCAATTGACTTAACAGAGGCCTACCTGCATATCCCGATTCTACCCCTACACCGACAGTACTTTCAGTTCTGCTATGCAGGTATTCACTATCAGTATAGGGCCCTTCCATTTGGCCTCTCCTCCGCACCAAGGGTGTTTACTAAGGTCTTGGCAGCCCACCTCAGGGCTCTACCCGTGCGTGTTCAGTGTTACCTGGACGATATTCTAATTCTGTCCTCCTCAATCCAACAGGCGAGAGAGGACCTCCAGGTAACGGTTCAGACTCTTAGACACCATGGGTTCTCCATTAACATAAGAGAAGAGACACTTCACGACTTCTACCCGCATCCTACATCTGGGAGCGGTTATAGACACCCTTGAGTGCAAGTTGTATTTGTCCCAGGAGAGGCAGGACAATATCAGAGACCTAGCAGGCACAGTCCAGAGAGACCGAAGGATGTCCCTAGCACTGCTCTCAATGCTTCTGGGCAAGATGGTGTCCACTATTGCCATTACACCATGGGCACGTCTACACTCTAGAGACCTCCAATGGTTTCTCTTACCGTTCCAGAGAACAGGCCGCAGCAGATCGCCAGCCAGGGTCCCAGTTTCCAGGGAGGTTGTCCGTTCCCTCAATTGGTGGAGGTCTCCGGCCATTTCCAAGGGATGTCTCTTCCGCGAGCCTCAACGTCTGGTCGTAACCACGGACACCAGCCTCTTCAGTTGGGGGGCGCATTCCCTGTCATGTATGACTCAGGGGCAGTGGACCCAAGCCAAAAGGAAGCGAAGCATCAATTGGCTGGAGCTACAGGCAGTCTACCTGGCTCTGCGGCATCTCCAGCACCTGGTCTCTGGCAAACACGTGTTAGTGCTCATGGACAACGTGGCCACAAAGGCACATATAAACCGACAGGGGGGCACCAGATCAAGGTTCCTCATGCAGGAGGCCAGGCGGCTAGGCCTCTGGGCAGAGAGTCATCTGCTGTCCATCTCTGCGGACCACATCTCCGGAGGGTCAAACGTACAGGCGGACTGGCTCAGCTGGACGACCATCGACCACGCAGAGCGGCACCTGCACCCGTCTATTTTCCAAGACCTGACGAACCGCTACAGCCTCCCGGAGGTCGATCTGTTTGCCACCCCAGAGAATTCGCAGCTGCCGAGATTCTTCTCAAGATTCCCGGCTCCTGGGGCGGAGGGAGTCGATGCTCTCTGCAGCCAGTTGCCCTCTGGTCTCATGTACGCCTTCCCTCCTCTTCCCCTTCTTCCAAAAATCATCAGGAAGACCCTGGAGGAGAGGGCAGAGGTCTTGCTTCTGGCTCCGCATTGGCCCAGGAGAGCCTAGTTCGCCAACCTTGTGAATCTCTTGGCTCAGCCCTAGAGGATCCCTCAGAGCGAGTCCTCCCTCAGCCAGGGGGCGCTGGTCCACCTGGACCCCCAGTGGTTCCAGCTGACCGCCTGGTGCTTGAGTGGAGCACTCTGAGAGGGGACAGTCTTTCCTCCAGGGTCATTAAGACCATTCAGGCCTCTAGGAGGCCTTCCACCGAGCGCATATACTCAGCCACCTGGAAGGCCTTTTATTCCTGGTGTACTAAGGCGGCCATTTCCCCAGTGGAGATCTCGATAGCCCAGATCCTGGAATTTCTCCAGGATGGACTAGATAGGGGGCAGGTGGCGGCCCTGTCCTCAGTATTGACTTGTGGATCGCTGGAATCCCTGGCCCAGCATCCCACCGTCCGCCGTTTTATCAAGGGAGCTACTAACCTGTGCCCCCCAGTAGTGCACAGGTACCCCACCTGGGACCTATCCAAAGTATTGAATTCCCTCACTGGGGCCCCATATGAACCCTTGCGGTCATCCAGCTTGCGCCATCTTACGTGTAAAGTGGCGTTTCTGGTGGCCATCACTTCGGCCAAGCAGATCTCCGAGCTGGTGGCCCTTTCAGTGCGGAAGGACCTGTGTGTCTTCCACACAGATAATCTTGCGTTTGGACCCTTCCTTTATCCCTAAGATAAACTCTTGGTTTCACAGGGCGCAGGAACTCATTTTACCAAATTTCTGTCCCAATCCTATACCACTTTGGAGAAACGGTGGCATACTTTAGATGTAAGAAGGGCCCTTCGTATTTACGTTAAGAGGACCGCTACTCTGAGGAAAACAGAGGCCCTCTTTATTTCATTTCAACCGACCACCCTAGGCAACAGGGTCACACCTTCTACAATGGGTCGATGGCTGCGAGGAACCATCGCCAAGACTTACAAGATGCAGTCCCTCCCAAGACCAGCGTGGGTGACAGCGCACTCAACTCGTAGCGACAATGGCAGCGTGGTCAACGCAGGCTTTGCCGGAGGAGGTCTGCAGGGCGGCCACCTGGTCATCCCCGTCGCCGTTTATTAGGCACTACAAATTGGACACCTTTGCCTCGGCAGAGGCGGCATTCGGCCGCCGGGTCCTTCAGCAGGTTCATACGAGTGCGGAGGCTTCGGACCAGACCGTAGCCCACCCATAGGACAGCCAGCTTTGGTATGTCCCATTCCTGGATGCTATCTCAACCCACTATGGAGAAGGGGCATTGGTCTTACCTGATACGCTCCTTCTCGTAGGGTTGAGATAGCATCCAGTCCCACCCAAAGACTGTCTGGTCCTCGTACTGCAACTAAGATCTTTGATATCGACACGTCAAGTCTGTCACTTCGTCTTCGTCAAAAGCTGGGAAGCCCTAGTAACAGAGGCGTGGCGTTTCAGCTCTAACAGACTCAGTCCAATCAGCTGAACAGACAAGGTCAACCCATTCCTGGATGCTATCTCAACCCTACGAGAAGGAGCGTATCAGGTAAGACCAACGCCCCTTTTCCTTGGGTTTCATTTTCTTTTTGCCTAAATATTTTCTACTTCAACAGCATTTTACCGTGCTTTGCATCACATTGCCTAGCTTTCTTTTCTGTCTGTCAAAAAATACCCTGATACTTCACTCTTATTAAGGACAAAAAAGGACAACACTCTTCTAATGAGACACTTTTTTGTAGGCAATTGAATATCTTAAGTGACATTTCAGTAGATGCGTGTGCCGTGAGTCTTGCAGGTCAAGAAGACGAAATCAGAAAATCATGCCCTAGTATCCTTTTTATATTGTCAAACTGCTTATACAGTATGTGGTCTGAAGCATAGTGTTGATTTCAAGAATTAGATAAGGTTATAACTACAGGAAACGTCCTTAGACAAAATTATTAGTAGTCTTAAAATTAAAGCCTTTTGAAAAACGCTGTGAAATATAGTAGCATTTTCCATGACCACAGTCCGCTGTGCTCTTTAAAACTACTGAAGAGAATTGGGGCGAATTTTGAAGATAATACAAAGGAAAAGTCCATTCTAGTAGCAGTACCCTAAACAGCATATGGAAATTATGTTCCATTAGTGAGAAAATAGATGAGGATGTTTTGGGAAAATACATCACAAATAAATTGTAAAAGTCATGAATTTTAAAACAGCTGATTTTAAATAAAATACATTTCTGGGAATGCGGAATAAAATCTAACTATTTTGATGTATCAAGAAAATAATAAGATGGAAAATATTTAATATAAAAAGATTATACAAATGGAACCCTATATAAAAATGAATGGAAAGTAATAATCTTGTTTTCAATTGGAATAAACATATTAAAAATAATGCTGATTTTCATGGCTGAAATTACAAAAATGACAAAACCATAATATCAAAAAGTACAAGTTCTCTGTGGGAATGTTAGAATTAATGTCTAATCTAAATTCTCTTGAGTTCATGGCAGTAGTGGGTTCTAAATTCCATTGCTACCGGTTCACGCGCTCGCGCGCACGCGCGACACTT
Source organism: Thermophis baileyi (assembly GCA_003457575.1). Taxonomy (NCBI): domain Eukaryota; kingdom Metazoa; phylum Chordata; class Lepidosauria; order Squamata; family Dipsadidae; genus Thermophis; species Thermophis baileyi. The sequence continues at coordinate 6,360,832 of QLTV01001839.1, forward strand.
CTGCGCATGTGCAGAAGCGTCCCGGGTGGGTGGGCAGAGCCTCCCGCCGCTACCGTTTCACCAAACCAGGAGCAACCCACCGCTGGTTCATGGATATATCCTGGAGTCCTTTATACAGTTCCTCTGACCAAAAATGGATAGTGCAGTTTAAGCTGGGCAATAGGGTTTAGATTGTCTTTCCTCCCTGTTTTAAATCAATCTCTTCTCAGGGAAAAATGGGAAGAATATTAGGCATGTCTGGTGTTGCCATGTGCATGAAATGGCCCAACCTGTAACTCTGCTTGCCATGACACCTGTCCCCATATGGTCCCTGGTCAATAAAGTATTGTCTTAAGCTTCAGTATTTCTTGAGTCATGGAGTCCTTAAGCTAGCATAGTGCAAGGTCATATTTCTTAAACTCAATCTTGCAAAAAATTTCTTAAATATATTTGTTCAGATATTCGGCAGATAAACTTATCAAGAAATCTTTTGTCATCTTGGAAAGAAGTGTTAGCTATTGCCTGCCAAGCTGAAAAGTTAGAAACACTTAATCTCAGGTATTCACAGATAATTTCATAATATGTAGATGGTCTTAGATTTATGTTTTGGGGGTTTTTTTTTTCTTGGACCAAATGAGCAAGACAATTTTTGCTGATTCCTCTTTTTCCACTGTGCCCGAAGAAAAGCTGCTCCAGCTTTTCCCTTGATTAGAGTCTCCTTGAACAGTACAAGGGAATCGTGGAAAAATCACATTTTCCTCTTCCATTCTTCCAATGATAGTCTCTACTGGATTTCTGCCCTTCTGGAAAATGAAAGAGCCTTTTCATTTGTGAAAGAGAACTCTAAACCCAATCCTTTGTCTGCACCAAATATTGTCAAAGCATTTTAAATGTTTATGTTAATGGTACCAATACTCACTTTACACTGCTAGTTTTTAGTATCCTCCTCAAATTGTTATTTTTTTCTTTAATTCCCTTAAGTGCCACCCTTACATGGCAAAGGATGAACTCCTTTTCTGAATATATGTGCACCACCAGTATGGGGCTTTTTCTTTATTTTAGAAACAAGGCTTCTGCCTATAATTTGATTCTGGATTTAGAATCTTACGCCTTAAACTAATACCATAGATTTGATATGACTTGAAAGTTACATTACATCTCTGAAATCTCAGTGTCTAACTCTGCAGTTGTTTCTGACATGAAATATGGGAGACCAATGTAAGCAAAAATGATAAATTAACAGAAATGTAAAAGAAAACCTAATATAACTTTGTCTTAAATTGCAACAGAAAGATTGATGTGCTATATTTGTTCCATTTTCTAATGTGCTATTTTTTCCTCAATTTTGGAATAGTGAAAACAAAATGAAATTTCCGTCTGTTCCACCACCTGCTTCACAAACATTTTGTAAACTCAGGGTTTTGGCACTTAATCAGACTGGAGTGACATGGACTGAGGTAATATAATTTAGATCCTTTGAAAGTTTATGGTTAGTTCCTAATCATATCATTTGTAATTCTAATAAAACACTCAAAGATATATAAGCCAACATCCTTATAAAATACGCAATCTTTGCAAAAGTTTATACATTAATATTTTCTTAGTAAAAAAACAGGTAAAGAATCTGGCTACCATCACAATTTATTCTTCCTATAGTTCCTGTAGGACATTACTTATGAAAACTGAGGGAAAAATATATCCATGTTTTGCCTCATCAATTTTGTTATCAATTGTATTGATGCTACATAAACTTTGCTTAAATTGCATCCTGGAAAAATAAAAAAGAACAGTAGATTTTTCCAATAAAATGATATAATTCTACTAGCTTTGCATGTCATGATAGCAGATATGCACATGAAAATTTTTTCAACTGTTGAAATGTTTTCCAGCTTTTCTGAGTCAGACGTACAGCTTTTTAAAAGTTTAATTATTTATTTAATATCTGTAGGTGCCCATCTCAAGCCAGTGACTCTGATCAGTGAACACCTGGCTTCAAAGATTTCCCATCTTGCTCATGAAGTGCCCAGTAAAGTTTCCTATTCAATTTCCCTCCCTTCCAACTCTCAAAGCTTCCATTTCAAAATATGGGGAATACCATGAAATACAGTTTTCCAGGTCTTCACTGTTCTCTCACTTTTTCCGTTATGACATGAATGGGTTTGATTCCAAGTTCTCTGCATTTATCTCTAGTAAGATGGCTCTCTCCATGGTTGAACTCAACATCCCTTCCAAGAATGAAACTGTTGGGTTTTTTAAAAATGAAAATAGGTCCCCTAACCATGAAATACATTTCAAGGTAGCTCTGAGTATTATTGAAATAAGTTTATAAAGTTGGTATTGCTTGATTTTGCCTACAAAGTCAAGTGAAGTTTGCTGTTTGGACTAAATGGTGTTTTCCCATTAGGTTCTTTTATGTGCTACTGGGTGGCCGGCTCTTGAAGAACTGTACCTTGCTTCCAATAGCATTTCACTTTTAAAAAGGTATGAGACTAATTATTCATATAGCCATTGTTTTGCAGATATGATTCAGGTACCGTATTTTTCGGAGTATAAGACGCTCCGAAGCAGGGGTGGGTTCCAACTTACCTCGCTGCCGGTTCGCTCCCTCCCGTGCCACGTGGGCGCGCGCATGCTTTGCACACGCGCGCATGCGCAGTAACAAAAAATAAATTTTTTTAAAAGCCAAAAACAAGATGCCGACCGCATGCACAGTGCCGGAACTCGGCTTCTGCGCATGCTCAGAAGGCATAAATAAATAAATAAATAAAATTCAAAAAAAAATTCAAAAGATGGCAGTGCCCATGGACCGGCACCGACCGAACCGGATCGGTGACGTCATCGTGATGTTACCAGCGGGTCGCTACCAGTTCGGGAGAACCGGTCCGAACTGGGAGGAACCCACCCCTGCTCCGAAGTATAAGACGCACCCACCTTTTTTGGGGAGGAAAACAAGAAAAAAAAATCTGCCTCTACCTCTGCCTCCCAGCAATTTGCCTCCTTGCAGCAAACAGCCTGTTTCAGTTTCACTTTCAGTTTCAGCAAGCCTGATTAGCACAAGGGGAAAAAAATCTGCCTCTGCCTCCTGCAGCCTGAAACAGCTGATGGTTGGGAGGCTGATCCAACCAACAATCACCTGCTTTTGCTAATCAGGCTGTGCTGAAACTGGAACAGGCTGTTTGCTGCAAGGAGGTAAATTGCTGGGAGACAGAGGCCAAAGGGTGGGGGCGGGGAGGGCTACATTCGGTGTATAAGATGCACCCAAATTTTCACCCTCTTGGGGGGGGGAAGTGCGTCTTATATTCCAAAAAATACGGTAGGTCCCACTTACCAGCCAAATTGGGACTGGCAACTCCATTGTTAAGTGATGCAGTTATAAAGTGAAAGATCACATGAACGGGCCAACTTACATCATTAGTTTGTCAGTTCCAGCTGCAATCATTAAATGACAGTTATCAAGCATGACATCACATGACTGCGATCTGCAACTTTCTGCCTGCTTCCCCATTGGCGTTGCTTGTCAGAGGCTGGCTGTGATGGTCACAAATGGCAATCATTTGACTGTAGGTCACTGCAACTCATTAATGTGTTTTGATTGGCAAGTGCCCAAATTGCAATCATGTGACCACAGGGACACTACAATGCCCACAGCCCCAAGGACCCATCATAAATCTCCTTTTTCATCATCATAATTTCTTTATATATAATTTTTTTTTATTTTTTCACCAAATTCACATAAACATCCATACATATACCATAAATCATATTGAAGCATTTATAATTATACATTACTCAATATATCATAAGCAAACATCCTAATTTTACACCTTTTATACTTTTATTACCCATCTGTTTTCCATCAATATTTCATACTACTCCCTTCCCTCTTATCTCCCTCTCTTCCCTCTACCTTCTTTCTCCTTCTCTCCCTCTTTCCTACTTCCGTCCTCTCATCCTCCCCCCTTCCTTTCTACTTCCTCTTCCTCCCTCTTTTCCCTTCCCTGATTACATCTAATCATAATCCATTTTATGGTTAACAGACGAGCAACTCAAATCTCTAACATCATTCCATCATCGGTGCTACTCTTAAATTTATATTTTCCCCTTTATCCATATATATAATATATATATTATATTCTTCTAGGTATATTTACTATTATTCTAATGCTACCTCCTTGCCACATCTTTTTGTCGCCTGGGTCTATCACCTTTAATTTCCAATTTTCTCCCCATTTAATCTCTATAGCTTATCTTCCATACATATTGTCTCTTGTACCTTCTTTCTTATTTATCTTTCAAGTTCATTCTTTTTATATTATTATATTAGCTGTTTGTGTTTTTTAATTTTAGGCCATACTCCTCCCTTCCCTCAATTTATATCTTTACTCATTTTATTTTAATTCTATCATTTCTAAATGCCCTAGATTTCTATCCTCTTTTCTCTTTTCGAAATTCCCTTCCACCTTTATTGCTCAATTTCTTATCCTAACTCATCCTTAATATTTAAACACAATCAAATCTTACCGCTACACATCCATCCATTGGTTGGTTAAATTACCAACTTCCCGATTTACAAAGACTCCCTAATATCTAAACTCTTCAGCAAAATGTCAAATTTATAGATTATATAATCTTATATAAAAACCTTTGCAAATAATAATTATACAAATCTTATAACATTCCAACAAATTCAATAATTATTAAAATTCTTTTCAACATTGAATCAAATTTGTAAATTATACAAATCTCATATAGAAATCTTTTAATGTAATAATTATTCAAATTGTATAACCTTCCAACAATTCACCTACTATAATCTAATTTATTTCCATCATCAAAATTTAATTTTAACAATCCTACATCAATCTAATACAAGATTATTAACTTATATAAAAAGCCTTTTCACATAATGATTATGCAAATTTTATCACATTCCAACAGTTACTTTTACTATAATATAGCTTACGTCATTACTATTCATAAATATATCATCATATACCACTCTTCCATAAAAACCTTATACCATAATTAATCATACACATTTAATACCATTAATACAAATAAAACTCTTAATATATGTTTTGTCTCCCCTCTTCATTCCATTAATCTCCCCTCTTCATCCATTCTGCTTTGGTCTCTCAGAAACTCCACTTCTTGTGAGTTCTTCCCTTCCCTCCTCTTGTCTTAACTTTTTCTTTTTCTTTCTTTTATTGTTATACATATAAATTCTTTTTTTTAAACTCTTTTCTTCCATTT
>QLTV01001839.1:6366509-6382355 GCA_003457575.1 Thermophis baileyi
TTGAGATTTTGAGTGCAAACCTCCTTCCATCAGCAAGGGCATGGAAGATGAAACGTGGCTGGGTCTTCCAGCATGACAATGATCCCAAACACACCGCCTGGGCAACGAAGGAGTGGCTTCGTAAGAAGCATCTCAAGGTCCTGGAGTGGCCTAGCCAGTCTCCAGATCTCAACCCCATAGAAAACCTTTGGAGGGAGTTGAAAGTCCGTGTTGCCCAGCGACAGCCCCAAAACATCACTGCTCTAGAGGAGATCTGCATGGAGGAATGGGCCAACATACCAGCAACAGTGTGTGCCAACCTTGTGAAGACTTACAGAAAACGTTTGACCTCTGTCATTGCCAACAAAGGATATATAACAAAGTATTGAAATGAACTTTTGATATTGACCAAATACTTATTTTCCACCATAATTTGCAAATAAATTCTTTCCAAATCAGGCAATGTGATTGTCTGGATTTGTTTTCTCATTTTGTCTCTCATAGTTGAGGTCTACCTATGATGTCAATTACAGGCCTCTCTCATCTTTTTAAGTGGGAGAACTTGCACAATTGGCTGACTAAATACTTTTTTGCCCCACTGTACCACTCTTCCATAAAAATCTTATACCATAATTAATCATACACATTTAATACCATTAATACAAATAAAACTCTTAATATATGTTTCGTCTCCCCTCTTCATTCCATTAATCTCCCCTCTTCATCCATTCTCCTTTGGTCTCTCAGAAACTCCACTTCTTGTGAGTTCTTCCCTTCCCTCCTCTTGTCTTAACTTTTTCTTTTTCTTTTTTTTATTGTTATACATATAAATTCTTTTTTTTTAAACTCCTTTTCTTCCATTTAAGTATATTATTTGTTGAACTCTCCTCACAATTCCGCCTAGTTTCTCCTTATTACCTCCTCCATCTTTTGATTGATTCTTTTGGGGGCGATACTCCCTCCTATCTAATCTTGTCTTGTCACTGTAAATCCCAGTGTAATCATCTTGTGTTTTATTATCAATCCTTTTTTCTTCAATATGCTTTCCTTGTTTCACATTTTTATTTTTCAACACTGTAGATTCTAAATGTTCCATATTTTCCAGCTTCGTTTCTGCTTTCTTATCACCTCTAATTTCCAAGATATAGGTTTTTATGTTTTCGTGAAAATTTTTTAATAACCCAATTAGTTCCTCATACACACACCCTTCCATAATTAAATCTCTCTTAATTAAGACTCAAGTCCATATAGTTTATATTTCAATATTCTGGTATCTACTTTTAATATATTCCATTCCAGTTCACAATCTTGTTATCTTCCTTCACTCTGATAAGTCAAAATCAAACACCTTTCAGATTGTCACCGTTCCAAAGTTGTCTTTTCTTGTAAGCAAAATCAATCCTCCCAGTTGTCCTTTCTCTATCTTTCCATGAGTTGTTACAATATTTCTTCCAACCAGCAGATGGCTTTTCCGGATTTCCAATGCAATACAGTTATTTCACAAAACTCTCCAAAACATTTTAAATCCACCTATGGGATATTTTCTTCAAATTCTTTATTCTTTTTCAGTCTCTTTAACTTCCACCAAGTCCAATTATAGAAACATCCTCAAATTTCTTAGGCTTTTAAGACTCTGTTCCTTTAAATCTCTCTATGGTATTTCCAATTGCTAGATAGCCGCTAGCTCCGTTCTACAAAAGTCTCCAAACTACTTTAAATCCTCTTAGCACATATAAAATATTTTCCAGTTGCTAGATAGCCGCTCACTCCATTTTAAAGTCTCTTTTATTTCCTTTTAAATTTCTTCTTTTTGTCATTAAATCGGCCAAACACTCACCCAGCTTCAGCATTTCTTCACATCTCTCCAGCACAAACGCTTAGATCTTGTCACACAGGCAATCCACAATCTCTCAATTCCAATCTTTCCGATCGTGGCCGTCCCAACTAATGGCGACAGAGTCATCTTCCACAGCTGCCGGTCGAGAGGCTAGTGCCGGCTCCCTGGGGGGTTTGCAAGCCCCCCCAGTCCACCGACTGGTGCTTCTCTTCTTCACCTCCCCTACCGGGAGGTTCTGACCTAGTTCCAGGTCCCCAAGCAGCTGGGATTCGGGGTTTCCCGTGGAGCACGGGAGACACCCGTGGCGCTGGGACGTTGGTCACGCCCTTTCCCTTCATCATCATAATTTCAAAGAATTGCTGAACAAGTAGTTAGTAAGCAAGGACTCTATATTGCATATTTTCAGCATGGCCTGAAATTTCTAATTATGAACCATACTGATTGGTATGACTGTAAGCATTAGACTCCTTTTATGTGTATAGATATAGCAATAGCAATAGCAATAGCACTTAGACTTATATACCGCTTTACAGTGCTTTACAGCCCTCTCTAAGCGGTTCACAGAGTCAGCATATTGCCCCCAACAATCTGGGTCCTCATTTTACCCACCTCGGAAGGATGGAAGGCTGAGTCAACCTTGAGCCGGTGAGATTTGAACCGCCGAACTGCAGCTAGCAGTCAGCTGAAGTAGCCTGCAGTACTGCACTCTAACCACTGCGCCACCTCGGCTCAGTATAAGTGTGTGTGTGTGTGTGTGTGTGTGTGTGTGTGTGTGTGTGTGTGTGTGTGTATCTTGTTTTTATATATAAAAACATCTTGCAGTAAGAGAATATTTGCTCTGTTTAAAACATTATTACAAACATGTCGACTATCCATTAATTAATACGTAAATTAAGGGTGGTTTGCTGACATTCAAGATTCAATATCATTTCATTATTGAAATGGTATCCCCACCTTCCGTCCTGATTTGAGAAAAGCCACAAACCAAGATCAGAAGCAGGAAATTGCCTTTGAGTAGAGTAGGGGAAGTAAATGGTGACAAAAGGAATGTGTAGTTCAGAGTAGGTCCGCTGCTTTATCTGTCCACCTTGCTGTTAAACTGTGGGTTGTGTGATAACAGCTCTTCCAGGTATAGTAGAGTCTGTAAAAACTATTGTATATATAGAATCAAGTACCTCTAGTCATTTAAGTTCTTGAATTATCTTCAAATACATCAGTGAGGTTTTATTAGTAGAAACAGTAAAAAATGTATAACACTTTCGGTTTTGTTTTCCTTTAAGGTTTAGTATTTTTCACTTGTAATTACTGTTTGGTTTTATATTTGATTTTCTCTTGGTGCTCTGTTTGTATTAGGAAAGAAGAAAAGAATTGTTAAGATAACTGAAATTTATGGATGAAAAAGCATTTATTTAAATGAAAATTATATTCCACTTCTTTAGAGTGTATACATTATTTAGAGTAGTCAACCACAATGCATTTTCAAAATTGCATGAAACAATTACAGAGAAGGGATAAATAAAACAAGCAAATAGGCACACTATCTAAACCATTATTTCAGATTAAATTTACAATTCCTGAGATACAGCAACCAGCAGGCCTTATTTTTTCTCTCAACTAAGCTTCCACTATGGCAGTGATGGCGAACCTTTTTTGGTTCGCGTGCCAAAAGGGTGTGTGTGCGCGCGCTAGCGCGCGTGCACGTGCCCACACCCATTCCCTCCACCCCACGCATGCGCACAAAACCCCCCCGCTCTCCCCTGCGCATGCGCGTCTGGTTTGCCCATTGGGCTGTTTTTTGCACTCCGGGGCTTCCCTGAAGCCTCTGGAGTGCGAAAAACAGCCCAACGGCAAACCGGAAGTGCATTTTTCTGAACTTCCGGTTTGCCTGTTGGGCTGTTTTTCGCACTCCAGAGCTTCAGGAAGCTTTCCTGAAGCCTCCAGAGGGCAAAACGGCCTTCCCCAAGGCCAAAAATCAGCTGGCCAGCGCGTGCATGCGCGCTGGAGCTGACATAGGGCAACGCCTCGCGTGCCCTCTGATATGGCTCCACGTGCCAGCTGTGGCACGCGTGCCATAGGTTCGCCATCACTGCACTATGGGATACAAAGAAGGTCATCTCTCCAGATGTTAGGCCGAAACAAAGCTGGTATGGCAATTAAAAATTCTTCCAGTAAAAGCTATAGGTTATTTAAGCAGGGACTATATATTTTTGGTATGGAACTTTTGTGGTTCAGAAGAATTACCGTATTTTTCGGTCTATAAGACGCACTCTCCCCCCCCCCCAAAAAAGTGGGTGGAAATATCTGTGCGTCTTATAGAGCAAATGTTGCCGAAGCCCCGCCTACCCGCCGGCCCCCACCCTTCGGCCTCTGCCTCCCAGCAATTTGCCTCCTTGCAGCAAACAGCCTGGTCAGCTTCAACACAGCCTGATTTAGCACGTGCAGCTGATTGGCGGTTGGATCGGCCTCCTGGAATAACGCCAATCAGTTCTTCCAGGCTGTGGGGATCGCTGCCGCCCATCACCGCCACCGCTTATTGCCGCCTCCATGCGCCCCATATTTGGCCTCCATGCGCCCCGTTTTCGGCCCGTTCCAGGTGGCGGGGATTGCCATTGCCGTCATTTGTTGGCGATAGGCGGTGGCGGCAATCCTCACCGCCTGGAATGGGCCAAAAATGGGGCGTGCAGAGGCCAAAAACGGGGCGCACAGAGGCCAAAAACAGGGCCCGCGGAGGCTGAAAATGGGGCACGCAGATGCCGAAAATGGGGTGCGCGGAGGCGGCGATGGGCGCCAACAGCGGCGATGGGCGGCAGTGATACCCACAGCCTGGAACAGTTGATCGGCGGTATTCCAGGAGGCCGGTCCAACCGCCAATCAGCTGCTCGTGCTAAATCAGGCTGTGCTGAAGCTGACCAGGCTGCTTGCTGCAAGGAGGCAAATTGCTGGGAGGCAGAGGCAGATTTTTTTTCTTGTTTTCCTCCCCAAAAGCTAGGTGCGTCTTATAGTCCGGAGCATCTTATAGTGCGAAAAATACGGTAATAGTTCAGAAAGAATCCAGTGTCAAGTCTGTGTGTGCTGGTACAAATACCTCGAACTATAGTATTGTCAGAATAGAAAGCACTGAATTAGAACAAATGATTTTTGTGACGGTGTTTGTACACTTTGCTAGCATTTTAGGATCAAGTATATATGGTTTAATAGAGATAATTTTGGATGTATTATGATCTGTGATCATTAAACTCCAATGTAGAATAACAAGAAAACAATACAAAGTTTGGGATATGCGAAATTATTGCTATTAAATCTCAGTCACTCTGGACAGCTCTCAACAGTCAGACAAAGAAATTGCAATAAAATTAATAAAAGAGAAAGATAAAAGATGGCAAGAGGTCTCCGTCTCCGTCAGCAAAGCCAAGTCTTCCCAGCTCTTCTAAACAATTATAATTAAAAAGTAGTCAAGGCGGAAAATGATTTCTATATGATATAGGATAGCAAACAGGTAAAATAAGAATGGAACTGTATTTTCTAATTTTTTATTGTAAAGTTATTATATTATAAAGTTTTAAATAAGGAGTTTTCCTTGCAGACCTATTGATGTCCTTCAGAATCTGAAATGGCTAGATCTTTCTAACAATCAGTTAACTGATGAAAATCAACTTCATCTCATTGCGGATCTTCCCAGGTAACTGTTGTATAGCACTACTGTTAATCTCAGTGTCAATGTAACTTTGTTGGTTTTATCCAGCAAAATACATTTTTCTTCAGAGTGGAATATGATCCTTCTGTTTTCCTAATCTCTTACTCATGATACGTTACATACTGTACCTCAGTATTGAACCAAGCCTGTATAGTGGTGCAGCTGGTGTTTTAGCTTTCTGCCAAACTCTTTTCATCAGAGCTCCAAAAATTGTTACAAGGCTGTACTTAATTAGGAATCCTCAAATACAGTGCCTGCAGACGATGATGACATATTTGCCTTAAATTTAGTTTCTTTTATTTTCCCCACCCCCCCAAAAAAATCATTTTTTCATTTATTCTATTATACTTGATTTATTTTTCATTTCATTATACCCTTACAATAAAGGATCTTAATTATAACCTGTGTCTTGCATTCTGATTTGACTTAACATAACAAAACGCTAATTTCAGATTTACGACAATTTATTGGATATGAAATCCAGATTATTGGCTTGTATTTTAATGGTTTGTCTTCTAAATTTCAGGTTAGAAAGATTAATACTTTCAAACAATGGAATTTATTCTATACACTTTCCTGATGCAGCATTTGGTATGTAAATTAAATGCTGTAATATATGCCTGTAATTTAATTTTTCACTATTATTTCACCAATTTATTCTTTCTTTTACAGGTTACAAGACTAGAATGTTTCCTTCATTAACTCATCTTATATTAAAAGACAATAGAATAGCAAAAGTAAGATGCCTGTGTCATGATTGGGTTCTGAATTCAATTCTTTTCACTTATTACAGTTTTTACCTTTTTAAATGTGAATCATTTGTAAAAATGCACAGTAAGGTAGCATAATTTCATGCCAAACTATTTGGGTTTTATATTTGTCTGGCAATTATTATACAAAGATATAACCATTGCTATATCCACCATGTAACCTGCTATTATTCCCTAAGTCAATTGAAGTGAATGGGAAATTACTGACCAATATAAGCATTGCCAGACCGAAATTGTAATAGATTGCAGCTTTAAATATAATCAAAATATTTAACACATTTTGGTTTTTTTATTTGTGTCATGAAGTTAATTTTTTAATTTATAATTTTATCATAATGCCTAAGTACTATGTTATTTTAATAAATGGGTAAGATTGATATCTCTAAATCATTGCACTAAGGAGGTTTGGCTTAACTTTATGTAAGCAGTAGCAAAATGTATTTTGGTTTCAGACTCGGTGGTTCAAAATTGCCGTGTTTTCTTATTCTCTGTGTTTCAGTGGACTGTTATCAATGAACTTGACAAGCTACAAAAACTTGAATCATTTGATTGTCGGAATAATCCTTTGATGGATTCAGAGAAAAATGCAGAGACTTTGAAACAACTTATTATTGCCAAAATAGGCCAATTAAAGTTTTTTAACAAATCACAGGTATATTTTTGTGTTCCATTAGCAATATTAAGAAAGCATATATAGTAGTGTTTTTTGAAAGCTGGCGACTAGTCATGGATTCTACAAATTGGTTGGTGCATTAAGAATGCTCAACAATAATAAATGAATGTGTGACTTTCCCTTCCTGAATTAAAACTATTGGACGCATTCTGACAGGGTGTTTCCTGTCAGATAGAATAGGGTGCGATCTGACAATGATCATATTGTCTGCACTACTGCACTATATTTGCAGAAGCCAGCCTGGCACACCAAAGATGAATTGTTACCAGAACTCAAGGCCAGGGCTCTCCTTCAGCAGTGGCAATACGAATGCCGCTCACGATGATCTAACTGCTCGGATCCTTCAGCCTGTTTGAATCACTGTATGGCCCTTAGGATTAGAATAGGGTTCCTGCAGATACCATTGCTGTGAACACAAGGGCCTTTAGAGGAAAGCCTTGATACTTGGATCCTGGAGAGGACAGAGAGGGAGAGATTGCCATCTTCTCTCATTTGCTCACAACTGTTTTAAGAGGTTCTGGCCCACAGTTTAAGAAACCTTCCTTTAGGGAATAACGATGATAAATATTAAATGATACTATAGACATGGATTTGGCTATTCTGATGTCATATACTGTAATACACTCTTGTTTTGCCCCAGATCTTTCCTGAAGAAAGGAGGGGAGCAGAACTTGACTATAGAAAAAAATTTGGAATTCATTGGTTAAAGGCTGGTGGTAATCAAGATCCAAAGAAAAATAAACCAAGTGAGGAATTCCTTGCTGCTCATCCAAGATATCAACTACTCTGTGACCGTAAGTATAGCAGGAAGTTTTGTTTCTGTCCTCTGGCATCTTCTCTTTAAGTTTCCAGCTGTCCGCCTGCCTTAATTCTATTTCTTTGACAGATGAATAGGAAGAAGGAAATTTTGCATGCTTGCTACGTTGGTGCATAGCTTGAGTGAATCTCTTCCCTGTGGTTCTCACTGGTCTTATTGTCTTTCTCTAACTTAAAAATTCTTGGAGTAGCCAACCTGCTCCATCCAAGCTACTTGCTATCTTAATTTTCTTCGTTTGAACATCAGCCACTACAATGTGTTGTGGAATGCTCTGGTGAATATTGACTCTTGTGTAGCTGTCATTCCCATATTTACTTGCTTCATTTGAGACCCCTGGATTGCAGATCTTCTAGATATCTGCCCTAAAATTCAGTTCCAAAGGCAGCCATAGTTCTAAGTTTACATTCGCATTCTGAAAGGAAGGACAGGCAGAGAGTTCTCTTCAATCTTAACACTGTCACTTCCGACAGTAAAGTATTTTGCCAAGAAGTAAATGTATCCAGAAATGAGTTTTTGTTTCAGTTTAATAATATGAATTGTATCTGATGGGAGAGATCATGATAATTAAAAAACCTTAGAGAAGAATGAGAGGAATTGAATAGATTTGTATTTCCCTTCATAAAGGACTACAGATACCAGTCCCAAAATTTAAAAGATGGTAATAGGCACTCATCAGAATTGATTTTTTGCACTCATGTCAGAAGCACCGAGATGCTTCCAGGTTGAAAGAATTAACTGGTGATATCACCGTAGACCAGGGAATGCCCAGTTGGGGATTCTTTTCATGTCCCTGGCAGGAGCTGGAGCAAAGGATGAGTGTTAAAACCGGAAGTCAGCTTATTCGAATAAGAAAGCAGAAGGCGGCTTTACCTAAAACTAGCCGTTTATTCAACAAGTCTGTTCGACAACAATAACCACAACCTAGGACTGACAGCTTCCTCTTTATAAGGAAGGCACCAGGAGAAAGAACCAATGAGAACTATCCGAGTCTCCACGCGCCGGCTGTTTACATTCAAGCAATCAATGCAACAGCCGACGCCAGGACTTAACAATGAGAACTCATTTCGCTCCACGGCAGCATTTGGGTCTTGAACATGGGCTTGCTAACTTCCAACCCCACATCCTAACTGTGAGAGCCACCGTGCTCCTATCAGAATTGATAACAGAAGATGATGTTACTGGCAGTTTGAACATTTTTTTAAAAAAGATCATTGATCCAGATGGCATCTATTTTCTACATATTTTTAAACAAACTAAATGTTGTTCTAAAAAAAAAACCAGTGTCCCTATGAGAAGATTTACATGCAGTCAATGTACTATTAAGTTTCAAGAAGGGATTCGGAACTGCTGGCTAGTTTTAATTAAGGATGTACAAAATGTTCCATGCCTGAATCTTTCTATACACTGAGCAGCTGGTCTCGAATAGCTGATGCCCAGTCTGAACATGTAGACAAAAGTGTTTCAGGGGAGTGAAACTGGGCAAAAGCCAAGAATGAGAGTTATCCTTGGTGACAGCATTGCAAGCAAGCAATCATGGCAGTGGAGAGAAAGATGAGAAGGTGCTGATGAGACTACGAAGCTGGATTGCCCAGTGGATTTACTGTTCTGGAACGTCAGTGCTGGCTGAGAAAAGAAGTTAAGGCCAAAGTGGAGGAAGAAGGTAGCTGAGCACTAGCCTTGCCCTACTTACGCTGTAAAAATCACTCTGCCACCCCTCCAGATCTAATTTTGGCCGAAAGCTAGAACCATCAAACCATTTCAGGTTTTGTTTCTAATGAAGAAAAATATGGGTAGCTCAGGGTTGAGCTCAGGAATTGTTGGTGCTCTCTGAGCTTGGTTGATTTCTTGCAGATGTTTCATTACCAACACTAGGGTTAGAGAGGACCATTGATTTGAAAGAGGGGTAAAAGATTCTATGTATGCTAGAATTGAACACTCCTCGCTCAACAGGGGGAGGAATAAGACACCACTTATCTCCAGTTTACAACACAGTCTTTGCAGCAGTTCCAAAAAGATTCCACAGCCAATTGCACCCTGATTCAGATATCTGACACAGATAAACCCCCAAGTGGCCTCAACAGCTCTCAGAGAGAGTGCTAAAGACCAGATGACTGCAAATAAATACAATTCTTTCACCACCACCCATCCTATCAGAACCTATCCTTCCATCCCCACACCCCACCCCGCCATCAGAATTGATGAAGCTTCTTGGATGAGAAGTGAAGCGTTTTCTTCTTCCTCAAAGAAAAAACAGTCCAGTTGCCTTTTGAAGAAAAGAAAAAAGCACTTTTGGGACAATTATGACCTGGATAACAATCCAGACAATCATCAGTGCTAGGTTTTGTTTCTGCCACTCCAAGACCAACCTGAATGGTTCAAGAGGGCTTTTAGAAAACTATGTTCATTTCTGATTTGAAAAAAAGACTTTTCCATTTTGCATACTGTATAACTTTAATCTTAATATATATTATGGGTGAATTGGAGGAACGTGTTAAATTACTAACCATCTAGAAGGACATGTCTTCTGATTTAGAATCAGTATGTCTCTCACAAGCAAACCTAGGTGTTATATTGAGAAATGTAAATTATGTAATATCCTTCATTTTCTGAGACATTTGTGCTGGCTGGTTTGATTGAACAAGAAATATGTAGTTGGATTTCTTGAATGTTTCTGACAATTTTTTTTAAAGCAGAGTTCAAAACTAGAAGTAGGTATTTTCTTCTTTGTGACTCTTAAGCAGACATTTATGTATATTGTACCTGCTCCAATAGGAAAACATTGAAAAATTTGACAACCTATAGGCATTTTGCTCTTTATACTATAACAGTGATGGCGAACCTTTTTTGGTTCGCGTGCCAAAAGGGGGTGTGTGCACGCGCTAGCGCGCGCGCACGTGCCCACACCCATTCCCTCCCCCCACGCACGCGCACAACCCCCCCGTGCTGCCCCCTGCGCATGCGCACAAGGGCTCCCTGAAGCCTCCGGGCCTCCGGGAGGCCCATTGGGCCGTTTTTTGCCCTCCCCCCAGGAAGCTTCCCTGAAGCCTCCAGAGTGCAAAAAACAGCCCAACGGCAAACTGGAAGTGCATTTTTCCGAACTTCCTGTTTGCCCGTTGGGCCATTTTTCGCACTCCGGGGCTTCAGGAAGCTTCCCTGAAGCCTCCGGAGGGCAAAACGGCCTTCCCCAAGCAATGCGCGCTGGAGCTGACATAGGGGAACGCCTCGCGTGCCCTCTGATATGGCTCCGCGTGCCACCTGTGGCACGCGTGCCATAGGTTCGCCATCACTGTACTATAACATTCTGGCTCAGTATATATTTTTGTTATTATTTTCCCTCTTAACAGTCTATGGTGCCCCAGAAGATGGAGAGCTGGAAAGAGAAC
Source organism: Thermophis baileyi (assembly GCA_003457575.1). NCBI lineage: Eukaryota > Metazoa > Chordata > Lepidosauria > Squamata > Dipsadidae > Thermophis > Thermophis baileyi. Next base: position 6,377,663 of record QLTV01001839.1, read on the forward strand.
GACCTTTTTCTCTAAAGAATCAGCTGTTGAGTAAGATACAAATGTATACTAATTTATCTAGATATATAATACTATGCTGAGAAATCTGCAAACTTTGCTAGTTAAGTTTTCCCACCAATGCAAATTATGACTCTAATGTCTACAATGTATTCCCACAGCTATTATTTGTATCTAGTTTACATTCTGCATATATACTTGCAATTCCTTCTAAGCAAACATGCCTTAATTAGCAGTGATGTGATTGTATAGACCAGTGGTTCTTAAACTGTTTGACCTAATTATCCCTTTTCCTGGTCTTGAATGTCATTACTCCCCAAACATTTAAAAAAAAAAACTTGTTTTACATAAGTGTTTCAGCAGTGGCAGTCCTAAACTAGAGCCTCACCTCAGGAACAAGCAATTAAAAATTGCTTCATTACACCAGGATATGCCCAAATTATCCCTTGAAGGTAATTGCCCCGTTTCACCCTTGTAATTGACAAAGATTAGTCTTTGAAACCACCCCAATTCTTCTGGAAAATGTAATTGTTTCAGTACTTGATAAAGAATGCTTTGCCAGCTCCCATGCATGTTGCAAAGTACCCTTTCCAGATGTTTTGTACAGTTGTACTCATTGTAAGCTAGGAATGGCTGGGGGGCAAATGCATTAATTTTGTAACCTAATCAGTATTTTGACTCCTGCTTTTGGTATAAAGGTAATTGTGTTGCAACCATCATGTATGAGTAACTTTCACTGTGAAATGGCCACTTGCATAAGAATTAAGGGTGAGATTCCCTAATACCCTAACATTTGTTGTTTCAATTAAATGTGCTAAATGTTATCAGCCAGTGTATGAATGTTACCTTAACTTGCTCCAGTCAATACAGCAGAATTTGAATGGAAATGGATGTGTGCTTTCCTCGTTAGGTAGGGGTGTGTGTGTGTGTGCGCACGTGCGCGTGTGTTGATAATTGGAATAAATTCATTAAAACATGTGGGAAATTTTACTCTTGACTAATTTCTGCAATTGGCTTCACTACGTGTACTTTCGACTGTAAGAAATTCTAGATTGAACTCTGTTTATGCAGATTTTTCTTTTTTCTTTCTTAAGCTTTGACTTTTAAATGCCCAGACAAAGCTGACCAGAAGCCCATAGAGAAGAAACTTCCAGGTAAGGGAAAGTATGCCTGTATTCCATGTTTCCTGCATGTTTCAATTATTTTGGTCATTGCGTGCATATTGCAGTAAGATAGGTAGTAATACTTTTAAAGATATTTTCCCCATCTGAAGTCATTGCAAATGTTGTAGCCTTCAAAACAATGCAAACCAATATCTGTTTTGAAGCGGAGCAAGAGAAATCAATGTATCAAAAATAGATTATTGTAATTTAATCCACAGTATTCTAATTAGATTTTTTTCTACGTCAATAAGGATGGTTTCTTTGTACGCCATATAGATTCTTAGTATAATATAATAGAAAATTAACATCTGCCCCTGATTTATTTTTATTTTTTTCATGTCAGTGGAAATTTTGTTTAGAAATGTAAAGCTCATTTCAGTAAAACGCCCAGTAAAAATGTATGCCCTCTGCTTCACTCATCACCTGATAATGGATTATTATAACTAAAAGATGATATATCCATAAACCCTTTGATGTTTGTATTTTGAAAAGTATTTATTCAAAATAAAAATCACATTTATCACAAGTTGCATAAAATGATACAGCTTTTTCAAAAAGTTAATAGAAAAATACTTTAAAGTACATTTTTGACAATAGAGGACTATTGCTGTGCCTTCAGATAAAGCTTTAAATGAAATAAGGGGGAAATTACCCAGCATAGCCAATCTCTAGATGGGTCAAATTTTTAATACTTTTACTCCTTTAAATCTTACTATAAAAATACACTTTCACGTTCATATTATTAATTTGAAATACAAGTGCATAAGGTTAATGGTAATCTGGACAAATTAGCACATAAAGATTTGGGGGCCTCATACCATGAAGTAGAGGAAAAGGCTTCACTCATAGTGTTAAGGTACAAAAGAGCTAATGCCATAAATAGTATTTTGAAGGTCACTTAGGTCAGTCAGTGTGTTGTAGATATAAAGTAGAGATTATAATTTGGTAAACTTTTGCTTAGGAGTACAGTTTTAATGTCAAATTAAATTATTCTAATTGGTTCCTGTGAACTGCAGGAGCTCAACTCCCACAAATCTATTTCAGTATCAACTTTTGCTAGAATTTCAGTTGCTGTGGTGTCAAGTATTATCTATCTATAGTTAAACAATTCTCTCTTTAATGTAGATTCTATGACTATCCAGAAGGTCAAAGGATTGCTGTATCGTCTACTTAAAATTCCAGGCTCAGAACTGAAACTATCATATGAAAGTTCTAAAGTAAGCTCAAATTCAGTAATGCAACAGTACATGAATTGAGAATAATACAACTCGTTACCCTGGTAAAATCAACAGATTGCACTCTATAATGTTGGATGATTGATTTCTTTATAAGAAAAGCAGTACTATTGTTTTTAAATAGATTAGCTTCCTTTCCTTTATGTTCCATCTTAGTCTTTTAAGATATACTAGATTAAAATGTGCAAATCTAATATCTCTCTGAATCGTTGTCTTTAAATCCTAGATGAAAGGCAAAGAATTTGAATTGGACAGTGACCTAAAGCCCTTGCAATTCTACTCTATTGAAAATGAAGATTGCATTCTAGTACGATGGTAAAAGCTGCTTTTGATACATTTTAAGATAACTTGCACACTGCTAACAAAGTTTAGACTGATTTCTAATTATATTGTTGGGGAAAGCTGTTATTAAAATGTATCGCTGTTTGGTAGAGCAGCTTTTGTATTCTTGTTGTTTTTGTAAAGAAGAAATATCATGCCTGTAAGAGAAAAATGAAAGCTTTTGCCAGCTTCAAATAAAAAGTAATTCATTTGTGCTACACTAGTAACTTACGGAAATCAGTGGGACTCTCAACAAACCTTCCACTCACTACTATACAAATAACATATTTGAGAGAATTAAAAGCTGAGGTATTTCATTACCAACCCATCCCAATAGCCACAGAATACCAGAAAGCATAAAAATCACTCAACCGGGGGGGGGGGAGACGGGGGGGACACGACCCTAGTATTTAATATGCACATTGGAGAAAGGGCTGCTGTCTTACTCCCTCTACATGTTGGCTGAAAGTACACAACGGATAAATAGAATTACTACCGCATCTAACTTCCTTCTTTACAGGAGTTACATGATAATATATCAGTATTCCCAGCAAGAGACACTGTTTCCCTCATATTTGAAATACAGACTGAAATTAAAACATCAGTCTGATCCCCAATTCATTAGGAGCCAACACGTCTGCAGTCTGCCTCGGTTAAGTGTCTTCTCTAGCAAGGCATATGGGCAGAGAAGTGCAAGTTTAATATGCAATATGTACAGTATTGTATCTGCCTTTCTCAGTTTAGCCTCAGTCCCTTGCTCTGGTATACACTAAATGCATGAAAAGTCAAGTTTATCTACTTCTGTAATATATTAATAAAAAAATTCACATTCATATTTGGCTTCGTAAAAGAGTATGTTCAAAAATGAAATGTGTCCATTTATTAAAAAGGGGGTATGTGTGCAAATATAGCCCTAAGGCCCATTTCACACTAGACAAATTATCTACATGAAACACTTCTTTAAAGAATGTGTGAAGCCTGTCTGTAGTTCACCGCCATACTGAAATGAACATACACTGTATGTAACCAGTGGAGTAGAAGCATAAATTGGCTAGCGACATACTCTTACATTTGTCACCAGTAACAGACTACATAGGAGACTGATGGAACATCTGTTTTGAGGCTTTCCCTTCCTTTCCTCTCTAACGTTTTCCTTAGAGTGTTTGCCACCCTTCATTTTTCTTCACATTTGCAGGGGTCTCCACAGCGTTCCTTTATTCTCCAAAGCTCTGCAAGCTCCTGAGCAGAATACTGAGGAGAGGACAGCATACCACTCTCACAAGTCTTCTCACACAACCAGAGATCATCCTATTTTAAAAGAAAGCAATATACTGTTAATGTTGCTACACTATTACAGGCATAGCTTCAAAACCAGTTTTAGGGGACTTGGTTTAGATACATGTTCCCTTGGAATATGTAATTTATAGAGATTAAGAAAATAACAGGTAGGCAAAAATCCAAATTTATGTACAGTATGTCACAGAAGTGAGTACACCCCCTCACATTTTGTAAATATTTAAGTATATCTTTTCATGTGAAGAAATGACACTTGGCTACAATGTAAAGTAGTGAGTATACAGCTTGTATAACAGTGTAAATGTGCTGTCCCCTCAAAACAATGCAACACACAGCCATTAATGTCTAAACTGCTGGCAACAAAAGTGAGTACACCCCTAAGTGATAATGTCCAAATGGGGCCCAAGTAGCCGTTTTCCCTCCCTGCTGTCATGTGACTCGTTAGTGGTACAAGGTCTCAGCTGTGAAGGGGGAGCAGGTGTGTTAAATTTGGTGTTATCGCTCTCACTTTCATATACTGGTCACTGGAAGTTCAACATGGCACCTCATGGCAATGAACTCTCCGAGGATCTGAAAAAACGAATTGTTGCTCTACATAAAGATGGCCTAGGCCAGTGATGGCTAACCTTTTTGTTGTCGCGTGCCGAAAGCGTGCGCGCCCGCACCCATAATGCAATGCGT
>QLTV01001839.1:6382940-6395238 GCA_003457575.1 Thermophis baileyi
TTCTATTCTATTCTATTCTATTCTATTCTATTCTATTCTATTCTATTCTATTCTTCTATTCAGCATCTGTGGGGCATCCTGAAACGGAAGGTGGAGGTGCGCAAGGTCTCTAACATCCACCAGCTCCATGATGTCATCATGGAGGAGTGGAAGAGACTCCAGTGGCAACCTGTGAAGCTCTGGTGAACTCTATGCCCAAGAGGGTTAAGGCAGTGCTGGAAAATAACGGTGGCCACACAAAATATTGACACTTTGGGCCCCATGTGGACATTATCACTTAGGGGTGTATTCACTTTTGTTATCAGCAGTTTAGACCTTAATGGCTGTGTGTTGCGTTTGTCAGCCCCGAAGCGTCAGGGCTGCCATTCCAAGGGGGGAAACACCCGGGAAGGGAATGTGTTCAGCCTGAACTCCAGTTGCTACTGCCTGAACTCCAGGTGCTGCTGCGGGGGCGTCGTCAGGGGGCAGCTCGGTTTGCTACTGCCTGAACTCCAGATGCTGCTGTGGGGGCGTCGTCAGGAGGCAGCTCGGCTGAGAGGCCCACTTGGACAACAGCCCAACTGTGTGGGGAGAGATTTTAGCCTCCTAATCGTGGCTTGTGGAGATTCCGAACTAATTGCTTAATGGGAGGGGGGGTGCTGATAGGCGGGAGCACAGGGTGGAGCGCGGTAGTTTAAAAGCGGTGGTGGGTGCACTAGCAAGCCGACGCTGACAACATTTCATTTCATTACATTGAGTGATTGTGAGTATGTGCCGGAACGCTGAAGATAAATAGCTACAACCCTGTTCCTTGGTTGTTGAGTGTTTTCTTGTTACGTGGATCCTGACAGGTTGTGTTTTGAGGGGACAGCACATTTACACTGTTATACAAGCTGTATACTCACTACTTTACATTGTAGCCAAGTGTCATTTCTTTAGTGTTGTCACATGATATTTACAAAATATGAGGGGGTGTACTCCTGTGACATACTGTACGTTGCTCTTTCCTAGTTTAGGCAAGTACTGACAAGTTGAGCAAACAATTCAAAGAATGGAAAGAAGGGCAGAGGCAATATTTTATTTAAAATTTATTTTTGTGCTGTCCTTCCATAAACTTAAACTTTAAAAACATATGAATTCCTTATGATGTGGGCATTATGTTAAATAATAAATATAGTTTTATTAGAGTATATGATGTTGCCTGAATAAGTATAAACTTCTTGAGATATGTCCTAATTTGGGTAGTATACATATATTTTATGTATGTACTGTATGTATTATCATTCAAAAGCTTCAGGCAATGTAGTTTGCTTAGGCTGAAAGAAACTGACTGGCCTAAAGCCACTTAGGGAGCTTCCAAGTTGAAATAGCTGAATATCATAGAGTGGAAGGTCTACCTAATCAATATACATCCCTAATCCCTTTCTGAAACCAAGATATATTACTTTATAGCTTTATTGGCAAATTCAAATTTATTTAATTTATTTAAATTTATTTAATAAATCAAATAATCTGGAACATGCTTTTTCTTGACAAATTAACAATAATTTCTGCTAATCACTGCAGTTTTCAATTAACGTCATTATGGTATCTCTGCAATCTTTTGATGCATAAATTTATACTGTTCCTCAATTGGAGATAACATCTGTAAATTACTTTATCCATTCTCCAAGATTTCTCAAAGATAATACTTAAAGGTTTTGCCACACATCAACCAGTCTCTTCAATATTCTAGGAATATATATTCTTGTTGGAAAAGACCAGGTCAAATAACGAATACTGATATAAAAATTGAGTAGTTTGAGGTATGCCTTCACTGAGCAGCTGTTACACTGATTCTACTAATAATTAATCATTTAAATGTGGAATTATGGACATTGGAAAACTTGGTTCATTTGGTACAAACTTGGTACGGTTTCCCATATTAAGAAGAATACTAGATGTTAAATACTGTTCTCCTCTGGTATTTTCATGGAATACCTTTTCTTTTAGCATACAGAGTGCAGGAAGCTGGATCTAGTTCACAGTTAAGAGACTGAATTATAATAATTTCTCTCATCTGCATTCTTAATATAAATTTAGCAGACAGAATTTGCCCACATACTGTTAAGGGTATTTCCAACATGGAATATAACTAAATGGACTATTATAAAACATTTGACAGACAAATCTACACTTATTTGCAACGGCAAATTGACAGAGGTAAGGAAGAAACCAAGTAATTTAATTGTTTAGTGATCTTAATCATTTTATAATATGAACTTATTTGTATGTTTCTTTCTATATATTTTTTTTATTGCCTTAAAAAAGCAAAGGAATTTGGCAGATTTTTTTCCTTCTTTTGTTTCTTCATTACTGTATTACGAATTGTTGAAACCATTCACATTTCAAAGCAATTTGCCATGAGAATGGAGGGAAAAACAAGTCTGTAAACTGGTTTGGAAAGAGCTGGATTCTGCCTTAAATCTATATTTTTATTTGATTAATCACTGGGGGCCACTTCTAGGTAGTAAGACAAAATTATCTGAAGTATTTATCAATGCCTAGTTGATAAAACTTATAAATTTTATAAGCATAGGTCAGTACAGAGGTGGGTTCCTCCCGGTTCGGATCGGTTCTATAGAACCGGTAGTAACTTGGCGGCCTGGGTCGCTAGAACCGGCAGCAACCCAGGCCTGCCACGCCCCCAAACCGGTTCTTTTGGCAGTGCCGTAGGCGCCGCCATCTTGTTTTTTGCTTCTGCGCATGCGCAGCTTTTTTTAAGCATTGCGCATGTGCAAAGCGCGCATCACTGAGCAAACCGGCAGCGAAGAAAAGAAGAATCCACCCTGAGTCAGTAGCTCTGAAAAATCATTTCTTGGGGCTTTTATGACTCCTCCTCATCCTTGAATATATATTTCAGAAGTCCACAAAATTGATTTCAGGATAATTTTAAAATGTTGGGGTGCGCTAGGGGCCTGTAAAAGTTACTGCTATCATTCATACAGATTTATTCAGAAATTTCATCTGACAGTAACACATACCTGATATCTTTTTGGCCCAATGGCTGCCATCCAAATACCCATGCTCACATCTTCACCCTAAGTGTATAAATTAAGTCAGAACCAAAACAAGGAGTGTAGTAAATAATCAAAATCAGAACTGAAACTTGCTGCAGAAGGCACATGCTTCACAAAATAAAGTTTGCCTTGTTTTTAAACACTTATGTTGGCAATGTTTGTTTAGATTACAGATGCCTCACAACTCTATACCAAAACAAGCATAATGAAGAACTTAAGCACTTTCATAAAGAAAAGGGCTTCCTCAAGTCACAGCAGATTTCCAATAATTTAATAGATTTAACTGTGGTTTTTTGTTTTGGCAACAAAATGTAACTGGTTTGCCATTGTCACCCCCTGGGTTTTTTCAATTCTCCAGTCCTTCCTATGATCTCATATCTGTATTAATCAGGTCTGATCTTGCATAGCTTTTTGCGGGGGGGGGGGGAGTCAACATTGTCTATTGCAATATTTCTCTACCTCAGCAATTTTCAAGAAGGGAGGACTTCAACTTCCAGAATCTCTCCAGCCATCCTGCTGCCTGCGGCAATTCTGGAAGCTGAAGTCCAAACATCCAAAAGTTAGTGAGGTTGATAAAACACTGGTCTAATGCAATATGAAAATTCTGTCCAATCAGAATTCTATGTATACCAATCATTCACCTATCTACCAATGTGCAAATGTTTCCATTATTTTGATTTTACATATAGTTTACATTACAAAAGAGAAAAAGTACAGGTAATCCTCCAGTTACGACAGTTCACTTAGTGACTGCTCAAAGTGACGCAATAACCCCAAGTATTTATGACACAGTCCCGAAATTACAAATGTTGCAGCACCATGGCAGTCGTTCGCCCGTATGAATGACTGCAGAGGCATTGCAACATTCAGCCTATTCCCCCCCCCCACTCCCCACAACTGCTTCCCCCTCCCACGCTGGACAAGAGTGAAAGGTTCTGGGGGCCGTGATCTCGCGTGCCTTCAGGCAGCCATTCTCTACAAAAGCGGATGAGTGCCTGAAGTCGCATGAGATCATGGGCCCCAGAACCTTTCACTGTCGGCACAAAAAGAATGTGTAAGCCGACCGGACGCTGGAAGGGAAATCGTCCTGTTCTCCTCTCCCTCAGAGACAAAGAAACCACGGCAGAGAGGCGACAGATCTTTGCAAGGTGAGTCCAGTGCAGCAGGATGGGAGGGGGGAAGCATGAGATATCTCGGTGGGGGAGGCCTTGGGTAGCCTGTTCCATCACTAGCCCCCCATGGTCTTCCCCACCCTGATACACCTCATGCACTTAATGACCCATGCATTTGATTAGCGAATGCGTGGGCGAAAGCAGGGAGTGATCACGTTCAGGTTATGTGATTCACTCCTACGAATCATCGAGTTACAAGTGTAATTGGCAGGCTCCATTACATTCGTAACTTGAGGATTACCTGTATGTGAATTTGCACAAAGAATCTTGAAGGACTACTTACCTTTAATATCAGTTTTTTATTACTGATCCAATTTATTCAAAAGGTAGAATCCCACTTTGCTCTAATCATGCCCTCCCCTTCTATCAAAAGACTTACCTGATATATTTTGAGTCTTTCAGAATTGCTTGCTAGCCATTCTACAACATCTTTGGAAATAACATAACCAGACCCACAAGCAAAGGCTGGATATGCAGGACTTGGGTACTCCAACTCTTGCCACTTCCCAGTCCGATCAACTGCCCAATTTAATCTGAAACTTAAGACAACATGTTGTAATTTTGATACAAAAATTAATAAATACTCCTCTAATCTATCTGAGCAATTGAGGAAGCTCTTTTTCTCCAGCACTATCTAACAGACATTTTAATTCTCTTGTCCATTTCCTTATGTGTTGTGCTTATTCCCCAGCTTGTCTCTTGGTCTCTTATAGGGTGGATAAGTAGATCCCTTTAATAATTCATCAAGAGGCTTAAGTAACAGAAGAACCCAAACTCGTTTCATGGCTTTGAGAGGTTTGCCAATAGACATAATTTGTCAGGGTTTTATAATGTGAAGGACAGCAGTATCTGTGCCACCACGTTTTAACCTTGGGATACAACCCATTACTTAAACTCTTCAATTAAAATACATTCCAAAGAGGATGAAAAATAAATAAAAAATAAATAAAGCTCCATTGGAATATTATTCTTGTAACTTCAATACACGGGTTCAAGATCCTTAAAGGAATAATTCAATTATTTGGATTCCCCCCCCACCCCACTTTATTCCAGGGCAATTAGGAATGTAAGTAGTAGTTTGTCACTGCCTTCTGCTGAGATTTTTGTCTATTTCCCAGTCTAGACTACAATCCCAGAATTTTCTAGAAGTCTCCTAACCAACTAATCATGGCCTACCACTCTTGAACAAAGTTAAAAAGACTAGGGAATTTTGGGAGTTGAAGTTTACACATCTTAAAGTTGCCAAGTTTAAAAAAACAATATGTAAATTGAGAAATTATATCAGTGTACAAATTACATTAAGCCACACAATACCCGATTTAGCAACACAACAGACAATCCTGAACCCCAGAAATCACACACACACCCCAATCTGTCTTTTAAAACAAGATTTCACTGTTCAGTCTCATTGTCAGCATCTGCACATAGTAGTAAGTCAGGACTGGGGAATCTACAGCACTTTATTAACTTTAAAGTTCCTTTGTGATAGATGAATTCAGATTTCCGATGAGTATTTGTCCTTTACCAGCAGCTTACTGCTTGGTAAACAGAAACAGGCATTGGAAGAAAAAGGAGAATATAAGAGAGGAAAAATCCTGTCAAAGAAATATTAGTTTTCGGTTTTAATCCCTTCCAACTCCTTGATTAAACACTCATATATCCATGCATACTTCTTGCTGCGTTAAGGACTTGACTCTACAGATGGACACACAGAACCAATGAAAATAACTCAATGTAGTTTTGGTCAATGAAGCAAGACATTTTGAAACAAGGTTCTTAGATCTGTTTTAATCATCGTTTGATGTCTTCTCAATAGTGTTTTATAGAAAAGAACATTAACAAAAAAAACAGTTTTTAAAATGATTTTTCTATTAAAAAGATCTTTCCTTCTTTCTTTTAACAGTCAACTCACTTTAACTGCAGCACATCTATTTTGATTACTATGAAATTCTTTGCACTAATTGTATAAATAACACAATATATTAGAAAACAATACTCACTTTCCCCACCAGATATTTGGTCTGCCCAAGTTTTTAAGCTGTATTCTGTTAAATATTGCCTCTAAATCTATGTAGCAGTCATCATCTGTCTTCAGCAGGACATCAAAACTTGCAGCTTCTACAGTCCTATATCAAAATCATCAGTGTTATCATCATCTGGAAAAGTATTTGTCAATATGCATCCTTATCTGTCATGAATGGCAAGTACTCTAATCAAGTTTTAATTAAACCCATAATAGCAAATAAAACAATAATCTTATTCTAAGAATATATTGAACGGTGACCCAGCACATCGTAGAATATCTCGAAGGCTACATTAAAGGAGCAAAGAAAAGGAATCTGATTTACAACATTTTTGCCAGAAAATGGCATTTACTAGTTTCCAGCAAAAAAAGCACCCCATAGTGAACAATGGGTTCATTTAATAACAGCTGTGTTTGCTGAACAACAACTGCTGTGTTTGCTTTATGACCATCGCATTTGCTTAATGACCACTGCAAAAAAGGTGATAAATCAGTCATGGTCATGGGATGACCCATTTAACCATCACAGCCTACAATCAAACTTGTAGGCTCAATTACGCTCCTAAGTCAAGGACTATCTGTATTCAGTAGCATCGTGTTAATTGTATACCAGAAATCAACAAGCAAAACCCATATGATATCACCATCCCACACTCCAGCTTACCATCGATAGAAATTCAGTAATTTGGCTGGAACATTTCTGTAAGTATCAACAACATCAACAAAAACTATATCGTCGTAAATGTTGCTTTCTTCCTTCAGTAAAACATCCTCCTTTTCTAGTTTGTTCATATGGTTTACGAATCTTTCAGAGCGACTCTGCAGGGTTTGTAAAAGTATCTCACCTTCTGAAATAGAAGCAGGAAAAGGCTATCTCACATTACAATCTTCTACTGTCCTTACACTGAAGGGTTTTTAATATGCTTCCTTTGAGCTACATCCAATGTTACATATATCCTTGTGCAATGAAGTTTCTTATTCTTCTCCCAAACCCAACCAAATGTGATGCCACAGACTCCCTCAACCCTCCATATCTTATTCGAAATCTGCAAACAGAAAAGGAATTCCTTTCGCGATCAGACTTTGATCAACAAATGCATTCAATAAAAGAAAGCTGTGCAACTATAGTCAATTTATTATTTCAATAAACTTGTGCAGTTTTCTAAAGTACAAAAGCCAGTGAAGAATTAAGCAGCAATAAAATATTAAGCACACTGAAAAATGATTGGGCAAAATACCGAACCACACAAATTGATTTCCATGAGTGCAAAATGCCTTTTCCTATCACTTCTCCCTCTGACTCCTGACACAACAATTAACTAGTGGAATGATTTGCTTTCAGAGGTTGTGAGTACTCCTCTTTATAGAAGAGATTGGACAACCATTTGTCTGAAATGGTATAGGGTTTCCTGCTTGAGCAGGGGGTTGGAATAGAAGACCTCAAAGGTCCCTTCCAACTCTGTTACTCTGTTATTCTGAATACATGGTCAAAATTTCCAGCTAATAATCAAACAATCCCAAGTACATTTTGAGAGAAAGAGAGAATTGTTCTCTTTCCCATGCCTCTGATGGAAGTCCTTATGTCAGAAGCAAGGCTGTTTCTTTAAATTCATACCATTTTGCATAATAGTAAGGAAAATTGCAAGATGAGAAAACTCAAGTTCAAGCATATTCGACTAAAGATGTATTAAAAACAACTTCCTTCACAAAGTGAACCACAACCCACAGAATATTCTTCCCCTCCAGTGGTGCAAAATGGTACAAAGACAAACTTCTACACAAGAGTCAGAGTTTGGACACTTCATGTCACAATAGCTCTATATTTTTCGCCATCCACATTTTAAGCAGTCAGACAAGTGCAACAATTCTCAGTGAGACAGGATGGTCCAAGACAGAGGTAGCTGATCAGAAAAAGCACATCCACTAAGCCACCTGGACCTGAGGTGCATTTCATCTACCTGCTTAGCATTAACAGAAAGAAGCATCAGCATCTTTTGCTGCTTACCTTGAATAGTATAAATAAAGCCACCTGCGATCCCCTCCACACCCTGTGTAAATTCATGTGGTAGTGATCCTTCTCCCGCCTATTGTGGACAATTTAAAAAGATAATTAAAATTTATACCACGATATACTGTACTTATTCTATTTAGCCCAATTAATATGATATAAATATAAATTTGATTGCACTGTCAGAATTCATTTTTAACAATAATTTCTTACCCCCCGAGGGGAGGTGACCCCCACTCTTCCAGTTTTCCAGAAGAGCCTTAAGACCTGGCTTTGCCAATTAGCATGGGTATCTAAAAGTATGAGGTAACGCTGGGGATGGCTAGTGGCCTGAGGACAACTTCCTAGCTTTTGAATTTTAACCTTGTTAAATTTTATTTGTAAGTTTTAACTTGTTTTTTTTCCAGTGTCTAAGCTATGCTTTTATCCATGTACTTACCATATTTTTCAGACTATAAGATGCACCTGACTATAAATTTAGAAGAGGAAAACAACAACAAAAAAGTTTTTGGCCTCCGCGCGCCCCATTTTCAGGCCTTTTTTCGGGCCTTTTCCAGCCTTTTTCCAGCCCATTTTGAGGCTTTTTTTTTTTTGGCCCATTTTTTCTGAAAAAATGGGCTGAAAAAAGCCTCAAAAACGGGCCGAAAAGAGCCTCAAAAACAGGCCCAAAAAAGCCTCAAAAATGGGCCAAAAAAGCCTCAAAAACAGGCCAGAAAAAGCCTCAAAAATGGGCTGAAAAAAGCCTCAAAATCGGGCCGGAAAAAGCCTCAAAATCAGGCTGGGAAAAGCCTCGAAAACGGGCCAAAAAAGGCTCAAAAACAGGCCGAAAAAAGCCTCGAAAATGGGCTGAAAAAAGCCTAGAAAACGGGCAGAAAAAATGAGGTACATAGTATAGAAATTTAATAAATCGATAAGCACATTTCTTAGTGCTCTAATAATTTATAATTCACGGTTTCTGCCTCTAGTATTTCCAAAATTCCTAAAACTTTTAACGGGAGAGGGACATAGGCCACAAGCCAAGGAAATGTCAGGAAAGTTCTATTCTTCAAACAAAACAAAACTTGTCAGCTCCCAAGATCCAACATTTTCTCTCTAAAAATGTATTACCTGCAAACATGTGCATATGTAGGTATACAATGTCACAAAAGATGCATTCTATGATCCTGAAAGCATCAAGTAATACGTCACACACATTTGATCTAGATAAGGTATCGTTAAATACTTACATAATGTGTTCATTATAGATTAGCATAATGTGATTTTTACTCCAGCATTAAGACATCCAGAAGTTTTGTCTTATTTTCAGTGCTGCTGAAGCAATGTGCTGGAGCAAACAGCAATTATATTGCAATAATGTACAAAATTTATTGTTTATTTTAAATGTTTTGTAACACCTGATATATTTGTAGGGCTTTTAAGCAAACATATAGTTTTCTGTTTTAACCCTGTCTTGTTCAGAGTCTATGATTCCAACAGCATTTGTAGGGCCCCTGGTTTCCTTATCCCTTTTCCTTAAAATTAGCAGCTGGTGTCCCAATCCCTGAAACTGGTTGTTCTATGTTCCATGAGGCTAAAATATTCATGCGAACGCAATGGTAAAAAGTGAAAGAAAGGAGAAAAGCTAGAACGTAACAACAGTTCATCAGTAGTATGTTGAAAATAGCTACTGTCACCAGACAGAAGCGGTTATATGAGACAAGATGCAGGACTCAAGAGTACTGAAGTACATGGCACCTTAAGATCATCCTGGAAACTATAAAGTCAACTGTACCTGTACAAACCTAAAAGGTTAATATTTGATTAACAGCCCTTAATAATGGAAAAGAATATAAATGAAGACACTTCCTTTGAGGCAACTCCTTGGTGATGTAAATGAGTTTTGCCAGAACACCGTTTTGTTTGCAAGGTCATCTTAGTTCATTGCAGTTCACATAAAACAGATGAATAGAGAGAACTGCCACTCCCCTGATGTGAAATAATATGCCATAAACTGCATGAGGAAATTAGCAATGTATATAAAATACCCTCTGCACAAAGCACTCCCATGCAGGAATAATTATTTTCAAGTGCTCCATATTTGAATCAAAACATGCATGTTTCAGATGTTTTTGTCTGTATGCTGGATTCTTTTTTTTTTTCTTGAGACAGAACAAAACACAATTGCTTCAGACAGCAGTGGTGAAAGATAATAGCAGGAAAATCTCAATGCTGCAGGGTTTTCTTGGTGGTGGCATATATACTGACATTGACAACAGAGGAAGGCGCTGGGAAGCTCAGGAGGCAGGTCGGCCAATGGAATATCTCTCATTGGGACACCAGGGGCAGAAATTTGGGGGAGAGGCAGGCCAGCTGGTGGAATGAGCTATGTTCGGAGCCTGTCCTTTCCTGCTGTGACCACTGCAGTAAGGGGCAAGTGCGCCGTAAATGCACTGATGGCAGCAACTGAAAAGGGGCAAGGAAGGAAGGTTCTGCAAAGATGGCAGTCTGGTGGAATGTGTTGAGGTGGGGGAGGAAGGAGGAATGTATTGGGAAAATAGGGGATGGCCCACAAGCTACGTGGAATGGATGAGGCTCGGCTTCTCAACCTCATAAAATCACGCTGAGCCAGTCTGGTTTTTGTTTCAGCCAAAATCTGGGACAACTAAAACACTCCAGCTTTTGTTTCAGTTACACAGTGTCCGAGCCCAAATGGTTTGGCACATTTTCTAGATTACATTGGCTTGTGTCAGAGTTAGAACAAAAGATGTTTTCTATTTTGTACATAGCCTTCGTGGAATTCAAACTTGCAAAGTCTAAACAAAGTTAACTCTGGGTAAAAGAATGATTTTGGATACAGAGCCCTCTAGTTTATATCTATGATTTGTAAAGTACAACTCAAGAGGACCACTGCCTTCTGGTATACAGTGAATTAGAACTGCAATCTAACTGAAGATATTTTAGGTCGTAACTCATGGGTCAACCCAATTATGTTTGTAATTGAGTAAGCATGAATAAGAAAGTTCCAAATACTCCTGCAAACAAAAAGTTGAGGGGGGTGTAATCCACTTTTTTGGATGGCCTCCAACACTCCAGTAAAAGAAACAGCACATGCAGCTGTTTCTCACAGAAGTCATACATAGAGTTTTGAATGGTTACTTTGGTCTCAAATTAGCTGTAGTTATGTAGGGCATCTGCATTTGAAAAATAATTTCTTTCTTATTAGTCTCTGCCTTGGGAATGCTTGCAGTCTTTCAAGCATCATGTTCTGGTCTTATGGGAGAAGTCCAATCCCAATAATTGCATTCACTGAATATTTCCATGTACGTTTTAGAAATAAAGAATAAAAGGGAATGCATAAAGTGGTGGATAAATGTGGCAAAAACAAGGAAGCCTTGCAAGTTCAAAAGATTGGAGAAGCCAATAAATACGGTTGCTCAAACTAGATCCAGCTATGTTTCTCTTCATTTACTGTATCTCATGCCTTTAATTTCTTTGGTTTATTATTTCGTATACCTTTTCTATAGTTGGCAAACATTGCTTACCACAAAAGACAACAGCATGCATGCATGCATGCATACATGCATACATATATATGTATGCTCCCTCCCAGTATGCTCCCTCCCATATTTGGGTATACCAGGTGATCTTGAGAAAAAAACATATAATCCCTCCCCTGGTTCAGCTGATAAGGGAGGAGAGCCTGTGGCTTAGAAGGTTAAAGCAACTACCTGATAGGCAGGCAGCCCAGGTTTATTATTTCGTATACCTTTTCTATAGTTGGCAAACATTGCTTACCACAAAAGACAACAGCATGCATGCATGCATGCATACATGCATACATATATATGTATGCTCCCTCCCAGTATGCTCCCTCCCATATTTGGGTATACCAGGTGATCTTGAGAAAAAAATATATATATATATATATGTGTGTGTGTGTGTGTGTGTGTGTGTGTGTGTGTGTGTGTGTGTGTGTGTGTGTATGTGTATATATATATGTGTGTGTGTGTGTGTGTGTATATATATATTTGGGCATACCAGGTGATTTGGTGATTTATATATCTATATATATATACAT
>QLTV01001839.1:6398286-6441431 GCA_003457575.1 Thermophis baileyi
ACAACCTAAAACTCCTACATTCCCCTATTCTACTACATACATATTTATAGAGAACATCTATCTATGTGGTTTCTAGGAGTGCAAAACAACTTGATAGCACATTATCAATCAATTACATACATATTTCATATACCCGTATACTGAAATGCACACAACCTAAAACTCCTACATTCCCCTATTCTACTACATACATATTTATAGAGAACATCTATCTATGTGGTTTCTAGGAGTGCAAAACAACTTGATAGCACATTATCAATCAATTACATACATATTTCATATACCCGTATACTGAAATGCACTCTTGCACTTTTATAATGCACTGAAGATGTTACCTAGTTGGGCAATGAAATATCTGCAAGAAAAAAACCAAGCTGAGAGCACCAAGAATTCAAAAATGTTACTTTTTTAATGAACATAACATTCAAAGTGAATAGTAACATATAAAGGAATTAGGGTATTTTATTACTATTTTACACTTCAGCAAGTTCTAATTTTCTTAAATGTTTTTGTCTAATTGTTCAGAAATAGTTCCTAGCTAAATTATGTCTCGTCCTTCTGAAATTAAGAAAATTTACATGATTAGTGGCTTTAAATAAAGTACTTGGAGAGGAGCTACAAGTGTTGGCAACATTAGCATTTAATTTCTGGATATATATTTCAACTGTGAATAAGCATAGATCTAACACTGAAAGAGGAAGATACATAAAACAATATGGACAGAAGGGAAAATAGAATATTTAAAAATCTGAAACATTTATAAATTTGTTCATTCGAAGAAAAGTTATTTGTTCGTTTAAAAGAAATGGGAATAAAAAGACAGACCGTAATAATTCTGAAGACACCACCACCATCATTCACCATCACTTTATGAAGATTTCTAGAAACAAGGCCTTGCAGATCCTGGCTTTCCCATACAATGGTGCCTTCAAAACTCTGTCAAAACAGCCATCATATACTATTAACAGTGTATCAATATGTGAACACATTAGATAAATGTATTTCAGAAATCTTTTTAAATGCTTTGAAGACAGAATAAATCTAAAGCATTATAATTTAACTTTGATACAGACACAAATATAGACTAGAATTGTGCAAAGCATTCAAAAGAAGTACTTTGCAATGGGTGGTCAGAGTGTGCCAAGCACCTGTCTTCAAAGCACTGAAGAATCCACATGTTTTGGAAGGCTTCTGCAGCTGCTTTCCTGACTGTGTTTACATACTGTATGTATGTAGGCCCAGCTGCTTCACTAGCAACCCCAAAGAAAGTTCAAAGCAACTGAGCAAGAATTCCGAACAATATGGCTTCTATAGTGCTTTGCCCAGATTAAGACTCTTTGCAAAGCACCTGTTCCAAATGCTTTCAACAGCCCAAAATATATGCCTAACTGAGCTGACAGCTGCACATTATATTTTGTAATGAAAAATCAGTGATAAGACAAAGCTTATCATTTGTCCATCATGGGGAATAATTCTTAAGTGGTTAAATAGAATCCTTAAAAAAAAAAAAGTACTACCAACTAGTAAAACACCAGAGTTCTTTTACATGTCTGTCAAAGATATCTGTCAACTGATATCTGTGGTTCCTGAAATATTGCAATCTTCAAAAATCAACAAAGAAATCTAGCCACTTTTAGTATGAAAAGGTGACAAAATGTTTTGTAAGTACAGAACAAGGCAAAGGATGTAGGCACTTTGATATGTCAGCAAGTGCCTAAGACATTTTAAAATTACAGTTAACTAACCAGGATATGATAGCCTGATTCATTTAATGCTATGCTTGAGTGATAGAATAGAATAGAATTCTTTATTGGCCAAGTGTGATTGGACACACAAGGAATTTGTCTTTGGTGCATATGCTCTCAGTGTACATAAAAAGACAAGATACATTCGTCAAGAATCATGAGGTACAACACTTAATGATTGTGATCAATTGCTTAGTGATCAGCCTATTAGCAATTAAAGTAATTCCTACTGAAAATGCTAGAATTTCCTTTTGACAAAACATACACAGAATTTTATCTACACTGGTAAATTTTCATCTAAAACCAGAATATCCTTAATCTTGTAAGTATAGCTATTATTTTATATAGGCACAAGTTTGTAATCTCATCTATTAGTGCAGAAAAACTATATTGCTATTTTTCTTTATAATAATTTCAATTTACATTATTCTATATGATACTATTCTATGAATTCTAGGCAGATTACTATAATACATAGTCACCATAAATCCATAAATATTATATTGGTCCACTCATTAACTAAAATGCTGACAACTGTATATGAGATTTTCCTCTAAAAAGACTGTGTAGAAAATCAGAGTTTTTTTCCTAAATAACACCAGGGAAAGAACTATTCTAACCGCAAGAGCAAGCTAGTCCACAGAGAAGACTATCCTCCAGGCCCTAACTCAGGGGTCCCCAAACTTGGCAACTTTAAGACTTGTGGCTGGAGAATTCTGGGAGTTGAAGTCCACAAGTCTTAAAGTTGCCAAATTTGAAGACTTCTGCCCTAACTTCTAATCTCTAAGGAGGATGGAAACCAGAGCATTTTCCTTGGCTTGCATGTATTGGGCAAAAAGGTTCTACCTGGAGTAGACAGTCACAAAGGTAACAAGGACGCAAATCATAAAAGGTTTTGTAAGTAATAACTAATACTTTGAATTGAATCTGGAAGCCAATCAGCAACATAGCTCCTGTAAAATCAGTGTCATTCTGATGTATCAGATCTACCAGCTGATGGGAAGGGAATTGCATTCTGTGCCAGCTCTGCCTTCTAAATCATCTTCATTGACAGCCCCATATTACCGTATTTTTCAGAGTATAAAACGCACTTTTTTCCCCCTAAAAGAGGGTGGAAATATTGGTGCGTCTTATACACCGAATACAGCCATTTTTTGCCTCCCGAAGCCCCGCCCCGTGCAAAAACGGGTGCGCAGAGGGTTTGGGAGGTCTGCAGAGTGCTCCTGGGGGCTGGGGGAGGGCAAAAATGCCCCCATTTTTGTAAAAAATGGCCCGTTTTTTGCAAGAATGGGGTGGGCAGAGGGTTTGGGAGGTCTGCAGAGTGCTCCTGGGGGCTGGGGGAGGGCAAAAACTTTTTTTTTCTTACTTACCTCTTCGAAATCTTGGTGCGTCTTATACACTGGTGCGTCTTATAGTCCGAAAAATACGGTAAGTGCAGTTAGTTGTCTTGCCAAGAGACAAGTATATGAGCACTTTTGGTCAATAATGAGAACTTATGAACCAGCCAAATTTGACTAAATATTTTCCTTGTCAGAACATCTACCTGCTACTTGAGCCCAAGGTTATATATACAGCCTCAACTCCAGCCATCTATGGAGCAACATCTGGCATCAAATTCTCCTGAAGGATCATCATCAACCCTTCTCCCCAATCTTGGTGTTGAAGCTGATGCAAAATGCAAAACCACTCCATCTTCACTCAATCAGATATTAGTAATGTATGTTATGTCTATTCTCTCCTCCATCACTAAGGGGGCAAGATCTAACCACTCAGAGATCTGTAAGTGTTAAGCCAAATTTGAGGCCATGGCTTCTAGAAATCCAGTATCTTAAGGCCCCAGAAAGAAATTTGACAAGAACTCGGTAAAGAACTTTGTAAGCTGAGAAGCTCATGGCTTCTGCTATGTTCTTGGTTGGTAATGTGTTCCCAAGGTTGTTTTTTTTTAAAAAAGAGAGACACTATTCCATTATAAACTACAGTAGCACAAAGAAAAATAAGAGAAACAAACCATCTATCATGATCCCAAGTGCATGGCACACTAGTCGCATTCATAATATATGCATTCATAGCATGGTTACTTGTACCATGGCTTATACAATTAACTTGATTTTTCCAGGTATTCGCACAACACTGAAAATGCAGCTAGCCAAATTGAATTCCATTGTTGCTAGGGTTTAAGGCAATTAATGGACATTAAAGAGGAACAGCTAACAGAAATAACCCCAAACTAATTTATAGCTAGATTTAATTAGATACCTCTCTTTCATTTCGGTAATAGATGCCTCTCTTCCGATCTGCAGCTTGATCAACAAAATAAAATGCTGAGCATTTTCACAGGGGCAGCTGCTACTAATTTATGTTTTAACAAGAAGCAGTGAGACTGACACCTTCACATTAATAAATGAATTACATCATAGGCTTTTGCAGATTTGAACATATTCCACAAGATTCATACAGTATATCAATTGTATATACCAGGGGTGGGTTCTAACTTACCTCACCGCCGGTTCGCTTCCTCCTGTGCCACGTGGCTGCATGCGCATTGTGCGCCACATGGCCGTGCCGCATGGGTGTGGATGCGCTTTGTGCGCGCGCATGCGCAGTGCTGAAAATTTGCAAAAAATTCCAAAAAAAAAAAGCTGAAAACAAGATGGTGGCGCATGTGCAGTGCTGGGGACTCGACTTCTGCACATGCACAGAAGAAAAAATAGCAAAAAATTCCCCCCAAAAAAAATTCCCCAAAAAAAATTCCCAAAAAAAGATGGCGCCGTCCACGGACCGGCACTGACAGAACTGGCTCCGTGATGTCACCAGCGGTTTGCTACCGGTTCTATAGAACCGGTGTGAACCGGGAGAAACCCACCTCTGGTATATACACTACTAGGAAGTAGGTACTAAATAGAAAATGCAGAAAGGAAATGCAATAAGCATTAATGGTAACAATGTATGACAGTCATAGTTAGAGCCCGAATACATTCAGAATAGTATTCAGACCCCCAGAATAGCAGTAACATTTTGCAATAATCAATGTATCAGTATTAGAAATGCTGACTCAGATCTAGGTTCCAATGAATTAAGTGGGATTTACTTTCAGATGAATGTGCAGAAAAAGTGCAGCTTTATTTGATTAGGTACTATCCAACTAAGCCTGTCTTCTGAAGTTCTGATGACTGACATGTCATTTTGACATGTCTTTAGAAACATATACTTTAAAAGATGGTTCTCACACTAATAATGTGGCTAGCAGTTATGATGTAAACTAGAGTTCCCCAAACTTTCCGGCTTTGTGGACTGGCGGAGGGGTGGGGTGAAGGAGAGGGGATGTTTCCATATGAGCGGCAGACAAGCGCACATGCATGCGCAAATGCGCATGTGCGCGCACACCCTCGCCCGCCACTTCTGCGGCCCGGTTCCAAATGGCTCAAGGCTAGGTAGTGGGCCAGGGCTCGGGGTTGGGGACCCCTGATGTAAACAACACCAAGGGGCAAACTACTTTAGTTTATCAAAAAGTGCAGGAGAAATAAAGCCAGAATCTTGAGACTATGAACTGTCTGTATATAATTGAATTCAACCTTTTCGAAATGTGAAGATAACTGCTTCTTCTCTGATTCTGTTTATAGGGAGATCTGCCAGTCTTTCAATGACTTTCCAATGATAGCTCTATGTATATCCATCCTGTCCGCCCGCCCACCTACTTCCTCTTCTTCTTTCCTCCACCTGGCTAAGCATATTTTCTTTAGTCCACCTTATACTCGCATCATAATCGTAAAGCACATGAGTTTCTTCTTGATCAACATCACCTTAAATTAATCAGCCTTGTTTTTTGCAGTTCATGACTCTCGCAGTGACTGTCTTTAAGTCCATTAATTCAAAGACATTTATCTTCTTTCTTTCACTTGAGTCCATATTTCTTCAAACTTAGTTCTCACATTAGTTTCTAGTTCATTGTAAAGAATCTTGAAAAGACTAATCCGGTGTTCTGGCATACCATTAGCTCATTCCTCATTTTGGCATAATTGATACAATCTAAGGCCTTGTTATAGTCAATAAAGCAATGTTAAACCACCTTATCATAGGACCAACTTACAGTATGTCACAGAAGTGAGTACACCCCCTCACATTTTGTAAATATTTATCTTTTCATGTGACAACACTGAAGAAATGACACTTGGCTACAATATAAAGTAGTGAGTATACAGCTTGTATAACAGTGTAAATGTGCTGTCCCCTCAAAATAACGCAACACACAGCCATTAATGTCTAAACTGCTGGCAACAAAAGTGAGTACGCGTGCTCACATTTGCGAACAGGTAGGGAAGGTAAGTGAATACCACCCCTGGTCCAACAGCAGAATATCTGTTTTTGTTCCACAGCTCATTTATAAACACATTAAAGCATGAAGAGTCACAAACAAATCATTTTTTCTTTAAACTACTCTCTTATGGGATCTGTTTCTATAGTTATTTCTTTTGGCAGTAATATACTTAATCAATCTGAAGCTTCCAAACACTGAAGCTTATTAATCTTCCTTTCACTGACACCTTTAAAAGCATGAAAAAAAATCAGCAGATTGACAAACCTCACCTTCATTTTCAACAAACTATTGTTGAAATTGCTATTCATAGTATATACTATAATATTATCATATTATCCAGGAATTAAAAAGTTCAAAGGGATAAATCAATATCTAATCCAATACAAATAATAATGTAAAGTCAATATTTTAGAACATTTTTAGAAAATCCACATTTTAATTCAGGAAAGGGTTCTAATTTATATATAATGGAATGGGCCAGTTTTTAGAGGCAGGTGAACCTAGGAGATATTTGGGGGGGGGGAGAATCAGGGATACTGATGAGAGCTCTAGTATGTCTCTTAAGAAGGCCCAGAAAAATACTGTATTGTCCAGTCTCCAATCTCCACTTTTGTAAGAAATTTATTGAAAAGGTGATGGGGTTTCAACTACACAAAACTATAGAAAAGATTATCTGGACTCTTTTCAGAGTTTATATCCAGGCAGGGGGTGGAACTGATCACTCTTGTCAATGAATATTGATGAGACTTAGATAATGCAATGTTCCTCATCCTGCTGGTTTTCTCAATGGCCTTTATTACTGTCAACCATGATATCCTTCTAAACCAGGGGTGTCAAACTCGCGCCGTCACGTCATCACATGACGTATCGTGACTTTTTTCCCCTTCGCTAAACTGGGGCTGGGCGTGGCCAGCGCATGACGCATCCGGCCCGCAGGCTGCGAGTTTGACACCCTTGTTCTAAACCATCTGCAAGGGTTAGGGTTGCAGGCACCATTCTGCAGAATGTTGTTCTGTTCTTTTATGAGAGGGTAATTCCATTTGATGCATGAGGGAGATGTGGTCAAGCCCTCTGGCATGGTAGTATGAAATGCCCCAGAGCTTTGACCCCCCCCCGCTTCATTTTATTTAATACCTACATGAAAACTCTTGGAGAGTATATTATTTGAACGTTTGATGTATACAATACATTATCTTCCATAATCAGATGATATCCAACACTACAACTCTACCCTAGACTGAATAGCAAATAGTGAAAGTGAATAGTGAAAGTCTTGACCCAGTGTATGGAGGTTATCAGGCTATAGATTGCAAGAACAAGTTAAGATTTAACTCAAATAAGGCAGGGAAGCTATTAATATAGAAACCGAGATGCTGCAGTTCCAACATTAACTCTTAATGGAGCCAGGCTTCCCCAAAAGTATCTGATACATAATCTGAGGATTCTTCTGGACTCACAGCTCCTGCTATATCAGCAGATAGAAGCTATGAACAGGAGACTCATTGCCCCACTTTGGCTGGTGTACCAGTTGTGTGTGTCCCTGAAACAGGAGGCACTGACAATAAGTCATTCATTTCCTCACCACCTCCCGACTATACTATTTATAAGTCAATCTACATAAGTCTCCCTTGAAGAGCACTTAGAAGCCACATTAATGCTCCCATACAATACCTATACTGAGAGAGCTACAGTGGCTGCCAGTTTGATACTAGGTGCATTTCCAGGTGTGGTAGTAATTTATAAAACTGTGCATGGCTTGGGTATTCATAACATCACTCAAATAGAGTCTGCCTGCCCAAGATCTGCAAGTAGATAGTACATGTTAAGAGCCCCCAGAGGTGTATGAGAAGGGGCTTTGGAGGTGAGCAAAACTTTTTCCTGTGGCACCAACTATCCTCTTTGCACAGCATCCTTCTATTAACATCTGGAAAGCTGCTAAAGACCGTGGTTGTTTAAGCAGGCATACAGTGGCTGTTGAGTTCCAAAGATGCTTTTTTCAAGAGGCAACTAGACTTTCTGGATGACTGAGAATCTTCATAGACAGTGACTCTTGAGGCAACAAAGTCTCACCTAGGATATGTATCAGTGCTGCTTATTATGGTTTTGTGTTTTTGATAGTTGTGGTTATATTATGATATTTATAGTTGTTGTTTTATATTTTTCTCAGTTGTTGGATCATATTATTCGCTTAGACTCACTTGAAGGGTAATAGAGGGAGCATCTATAAAATAAGAATAAAATGGGCATTTAAATGTTTTTGCTAAAACTATTAAGTGTCTGAAAATTATGGCAAATGTAACTTTTGTATTATTGTTCTTAAAAACAATAATGTGACTAACGTCTAATTAATGGATAAGCATTTAATTAGCATTCATTGCACTCCTGAATTAACAATTTAAAATGTCTTAATCCAACAACATTGCTGTCTGAATCCACAATCCTCTCTTCCATCCCTAATCTCAGAATTTGAATAGCTGCCTGGCAGTAAGTGCCATAGCATAAACTGAACGGAAACGCTCTCTTCCAAACAAAGCCCTTTGTGTTCGTAGTTAATGATATTCGGTTGGCAGCATCTTCTCAACATATGAAAACCTAATTTCACTAAAAACAATGTTGCCATTCTCTGAAACAAGGACAAATGTTTTAAAGTTCATTTCTGCTAAAGTAAATACTTCAAATGTCCTGGAGTATAATTCTTACTAAGTTCCAGACAGACACACCTAATCAGAGATTATAGGATTTATAACCTATAATGGAAAACCCTTCATTGCTTATTCTTGTGGCCTGATCTTACTTTTCTCCTCTGGTAAATCTGCAAGGACAACAGAGTTTTTAATTCCACTTTTAAACTAACAAAACTTTTCCATTAGATCTAAGCCCAGTGGCATGTATTTACCTTAAACTATTACCTATTTATTAAAGTAAGCCAGATAAAACGATGGTTCATAATTCTGTCTTGTTCATTGGTCATAGCTTAAATCAGCAGTGGTCAACTTGTCACTTCCAAGAGCTATCCAGCGTCATGCCACTTAAATTTGGAGGGAAAAAGTACTGTCAGCAGCATTTTTGTTCTTTTTTTATTATTTCAACTTTAAAATAAATGTAATCAGTCTCTGGGAGATCCCAGCACCTAGTCAACCTTGTAAGATCTCAGATCAACATACTTTTTCTACACACATTTTTGTTCACTGAGAATGATTTCTATACTGCTTAGCAGATTTTTTTTTTTTAATCAGCCTCAGAATTAGAGCCATGAACTGTTGAAGAGCAACCATCCCAGTCGGGAGGAGGGCTGAAGCAGGGAATTAGCCTGGACTCACTACATAAATGCAAGAGGGCAAGGTATGACCTCTCCCAAATGCCTTTGAGCTTTATCTAGTTTTTCCTAGGTGAAAGCTGCCCGTTTGGGGAGATTCCTGTTTTATGGGCAGAGAACAATAAAGCAGCTAGTTTGAACTCCACACATATGGGACTGGTTGTTCATGCCTGAATGAATAAAGTTGGCCAGCTTTATAGAAATCAGACTATGAAACAGAATTTTACTCCAGAGTTCACAAGTTGTCCTCACTTGATCTTGATTCTGAATCTAAATCCATCTGGTTATTTTTCCTGATCTAGTCACCATGTACTCTATAATGATAAAGGCTTTAAACTTTATAATTCCAGAATGCAATGTAATACCTTTTGTTTTCACCTCATGAGCAAAACTTATGTAATATGCTTCTATACTACATGTGGAAACAAATTCAGGAAAGCTTATATTTAATTTCTATGATGTTATTAAGCTCTTAATAAGCTACTCTTTGAGAGAGATGGTTTAGAAATGTGAAAAATAAATGAATAGTATCAAGATCTTTAAATTTCAAAACAAAAAAGATGACTAGCAGGTCCTATGTGAGTCCTAAATCCATTTTTTTATTAATTACAACAAAATACTGAACAAATATGAATAAATGAAAAAAGAATTGAGAAAGAATCAATGTACAGTATGCCCCATAAATACACTGCACATACCTCTGGCAGAATGAACTGTTCTACAGGTTTGTACCAAAGTCTGCTCACTTGTACTCCACAACTAGGTGGACTAAAACGAGCGCTGAAGAGTGCCTCCTATGGAAATAATAAGTAACCCATTTGTGAGCCAGGAAAATCATTCATAAAAAGTCACATCTTCTTGGCCAGTTCATGAAAAAAAAAACCATAACTGGATCTTAAAACAAAGCAAAACACGTAAACCACTTTTATGTATGATGATGCAATTTTGATAAATTCAAGCCTTTTAGTATCCTACTCTTAACGGATACAAAAACGCTACTATGTTGTTGAAAACAGAGATGTTTGAACAACTTGCCTCCAGAGGTTGCGAATGCTCCAACACTGGAAGTTTTTAAGAGATTGGGCAACCATTTGTCAACCATTTCCTGCCTGAGCAGGGGGTTGGACTAGAAGACCTCCAAAGTCCCTTCCAACTCTGTTAATACATGCTTTAAGAAGTTTCTTATGTTTTGGAGACTGTGGCAAAACTTCATTGTTATAGTCAATTTCTCTCACACTGAAATGAATCACAGTCAAAACAAAAATAATTTTGATATTTTAATCTACCTAACAATCATAAATATAACTTTTGGAGGTTTATATGTCTATATAAAAAATGCATTCATCTACCCCTGCATTGAAGTATATTTTTAATTACCAGTAGTAATTCAGTTGTTACTATTTACCAACCAAATATTACCAAATATTAACTTTATCATAATCCATCTTTACTCTCTTTAAAACTAGCACATTCTAGTATATGCAGAAGATTCCTCTATTATTTGTCCTGGAGAAAAAACAGACAGCTCACACAGCTCAGAAGACCACCACTTCTTACCATATCCAAGTTACAACATAAATAAGAACTCTCTAGAGCAGAGTTCCCCAACCTTTCCAGGTTGGCGGCCCGGAGCGGGGAGAGGGGGGAAATTGGGGATGATTTTTTGGGAGGGACAAGTACATGTGCGCATGTGTGCACACACGAGCACCTGTGACGTTCATGGTGACACTCGTGTAAGTGGAGCCGCAAGCACCGGCAACAATACTCATGAGAGTGGGGCTGCAAGTACCTACGATGAAGCTCGCGTGAGTGGGGCCACAAGCGCCCGCAATGAGGCTCGCACGAGTGGGGCCATGTGCGCGGCTGGCCCCTCACGCAGCCTAGTGGTGATTGGCCCGTGGCCTGGTAGTGGACCGTGGATCATAGGTTGAGGACCCCTGCTCTAGAGGGTGATATGCAATGCACTTCTCTGCAAAGGGCCAGGCATTCACCCCAAGACAGGAAACATGTTAATCTATGGACACCTGGTGATAGTGAATTAACATTTCATAGCCATAGAGAAAAAATGTACCAGTGATGAAACCAATTTTCATATCACACATATCCCTTGGCTGTATTACACAGTAAACATTATTTAGCATTCAAATACAATACTCTTCCCTGTATTAAATCAAAGTTGAATTGTATTTGAATGCTAAATGTTTACTGTGTAACACAGCCAAGGGATAGGTGTGAACTATTGAAAATCTTATCACACAGTCAGCCAGATTACTCATGAACCTCTAAGTATAAACCTACCTATAATGCCCTCTCAAGCTGCTAATTGCAACACTGGTCTATTTTGAAAGCAATTCTGAGATTAAATTCTATGAGAACCTTCCTTAAACCTAAAGTTTCAACCTGTCCTTTCAAATAATTGTGTTACAATGTATTACGGTAGCAGAATGCTGACCACAAGATTGAACTTTGATTCACAATGGACTTCTGAAAAGCCATGTAGCAGAATTCATCTGCTACAGCAATGCATTGACAGAACCAGAGCTGAGAACAAGGTAAAGAATTTCTGCCTTTAATAACTACTGCAAGGCAAGGGAGTTTATTTAGTATTCATATTGTGGCTGCAATGCTTTACGTATCTACTTAGTGGTAAGCCCCACTGAGCTTTGTTGGATTTACTTCTGAAGAGGCTACAAGATCACATTGCTGCTGTATTTAGATTCCATTTTACAATGTGCAAACTTTTGAGATGCAGTTTACAAAAATCCAATAAACAAAGCCATCCATTCAAAAGGCCACTTGGAAAATAACAACACTCTTCTATACTTAGTGCAGATGTGAAACAAGGTGACTGAGACCCATGCAGTCTCCAGTTTCCCCTTCACATTGTTTTGGTTAGAAATTCTTGACAAACTGTGGCTCAAGAGCAGGAAACTGAATTTTATTGTTTGCTTTAAAGTTTAAATGTTTTTTGTTTTTTCAGATCTGTGTTCTTTCCTTAAAGTGCCATGAGTACTCCAGTACAGAATGAAGACTTCAAAAAATTTGGACATAACTATTGTTCCTACCATATTGCTATATTCAGACTTCTAAATAGCAATAGCAATAGCACTTAGACCTATATACCGCTTCACAGTGCTTTACAGCCCTCTCTAAGCGGTTTACAGAGTTAGCATATTGCCCCCAAGAATCTGGTCCTCAAATGCTCACACACTGTATATAACACACATTACTGATTACTTGTCCTTCACTTACCCACCCACCCCCATTATTCCCACTTATTCTGTTTTAGTAACTACTTCTGATTGTCACAATTAAAACAATGATTAAGAAACACATTAGTCAAATGGATTGCAGATAACAGCACCACAAGTCATTTTGCCTGTAATTCTTCATGAGTATCTACTATCTCTTAAATAATCCCTGCTTAGTTCCACACCTAAAGAGACTATGGATTTGGTCTATTCTATTAAGACAATTACCGGAACATGGCATACCTCTTGTTCTGCTTGGTATAGTTTCACTGTAATGTTTCTCTGGAATCCAACACCCTTAGCATCGTAGAATACCCCAAGACTGGTGATGACAATCGGATAAAGGACTTTGAAATGCACACTGACAACTCTGTCTTCTGAGAGCACCGAAGTATCATCCTCTGGCAAAGTGAAGGCTTCAATTTCTTGATTCAAAACTAATGAAAAAAATTAAGAAAGAGGGCAAACCAAGCTCATCTAAAATAAGAAGAAAGCAGTCAAGACTCAGTAACTCTTTCAGATATTCTTATTTTACCATAAAAGGAAACTTTCTATATTTCTATACCATCTAGAGTAGGCACAGTGCATAAATAGCATTTGCACCTTAATCCTTAACATATTAGTTTAGAACAGGGGTGTCAAACTTGCGGCCCACCGGCCAGATGCATCACATACTGGCCACACTCACCCGTTTTGATGAAGGGGGGGAAGTTGCAATACGTCACGTGACAATAATGTGTCGTCGCGAGTTTGACATCCCTCGTTTAGAACTATATTGCATATACTTCAAACATTATTAAAATTAACATGGATAGGTGAGATTGTAGCTTATTTTCTGGCTCATTACAATGAAAAAGTTGTTAACTATCACAACTACTTGAAAGTATCAGAGCTCCTATTTAAATGCATTTAACAATACTTCTATGGATAGGAAATTGTAGCAGCTACAATATTTTCTATGATTGATTATAGGAATGTCATTTTCTCCCCCAAACCTTCAGTTCTTACCTGGATTAGAGATATTTAGAAGTTTGCATGAATAAGGATCTTCTCTATCTTCTACTGGCACATCACATCCATGTGTACCAATTATAAACTTCACAAGGGCACTAAAACAAGATTAACATCATTTATTTTTTCTTCTATTAGCCCGGTTCTGCTACCTTTTTTTTCAAACAGTAAAACACAGATATGTATGTATGTACCGGTATGTATGTATGTATGTATGTATGTATGTATGCATGTACAGGCTAATTCTGAGAATTTCATCGAAATTATTAAGAAAAACAAGATTTTTCTTGATAAGAACATTCAGGAAAGGCCATGTAAGCATTCTGTTTAATATAAGTTTTGGGCTCTTATTCAAATGATACTAAGAATTTCTTGAAATAATTCAATTAAACCAATGAGAACCTATAAATGTTAGATTTGCATCTTCTTGAATGAAGGCAGTAAGAATGATGAATTACCGATGACTTAAAGTTGGA
Source organism: Thermophis baileyi (assembly GCA_003457575.1). Classification (NCBI taxonomy): domain Eukaryota; kingdom Metazoa; phylum Chordata; class Lepidosauria; order Squamata; family Dipsadidae; genus Thermophis; species Thermophis baileyi. The sequence goes on from QLTV01001839.1 coordinate 6,412,401, forward strand.
TGCTGCTTCAAATGCCTAAACCAAGTATTCCTTATAGCATTCCGCAATCCATCATTGTGTCGTGCAGAGAGTATCCCTACAATAACATCATAATGTTTTGGTTTCCAGTGAGGAAAGAAAGCCAGTAGACCTAAGAAGTATAAATTAAAAATATTTTAGCAGAGAAATAAGCAAACAAGTATGCAGATCAATGTTATAAAAAAAGACATTTTTCAATTATTTGTAAACATTTTAGCCAAATCCATATAAAATGAGAAGAAAGATTTTAGAAGAAAATATTTACTTAAATTTAGAAAAAGATACTGGAAATAGTTTCACATATCCTGATAACTGAAAAATTAACACAAAGAATTGAATATAAATATATAAGAATACGGAATATGAGTATGTGTGTGTTTCCTATATTACAAAATACTATATTCTCTTCCTTAAAAGATTAATATTTATTTGCTGTATTTTAACACAAACGGATCAAAAAATTAGATCAGGGGTGTCAAACTCGCAGCCCGCGGGCTGTATGCGTCACGTCCTGGCCACGCCCATGCCCGGTTTAGCGAAGGGGGGGAAAGTAGTGATATGTCATGTGACGCTGCCATGACGACGCAAGTTTGACACCCCTGAATTAGATGGTAAAACAGATACAGCTTAGATGTAATGAAAGGATTCTAAAAATGAGAAGCTAAGCTGTTAATACAGTCAATACAACTGTTAATCAAGGAGCAGAATATGAGCGATATCCATGAATCATAAATATTTCAGGAAGATAGGAAACAAGGCTTCCCAGATATTACTGAATTACATTTCCCTGTATAATAGCTTTATCTGGCAATAACAATGGTCAGGAATGCTAGGAAATGTACTTCAGAAGCATCTAGTGAGCCACAGGTTCCCAACCTGCAGATACATACTATATTCAGATATACATATCTATACCCGACTATCACTAAATACAGTGATTTAGTTTTAACTATTATGGTTTCATAAGTCCAATAAACAAGACAAGTAATTTACATTCCATCATGGATGACAGCATGTAGTCATGGTTTATTTTTAATAAATTATTGTATAATGGATATATTCAGATTTATATTTAGCCCTGCAAAAGATCAGTTTCATGTCATTCTGCTTAATTTGAGAATAAAAAGAATTAAGTGTCAAATCAACTAAATGCCAACTCTGTTTAGAAAAATGACTGCACATAATGTACAAGATATAATTTCAGAGTTTTAATTTTAGTGTGAACTCCCAAAAAAATCAACAAATTGTGTGTTCCAGATCTAGTATGGATGTTTCCAGATCTTGATGATCTTCCAACTATATCTGTCTTTTAATATAGTACATTTATGAAGATTATCAATGCTGCCCTCTTTTTAATTCAGAAAAATTGGTGGAAAACACAGTTGGATTCCTTTCAACTAATATTTTATCATTCAAACAAAAAGAAATTATTTGCTGATAAGGTGAAAACCAATGTACAATATGAGTAAGAAGATATGTAGTCTGAATTAGTGTTATACACATTTATGTGTTTTCCTTGGGAGCCGCTATGTTAACGGAAACTGCCCGCATTTTATAATTCTTCTTTGTTCATCAGTGAGAATTCCATCATCCCCAGAAAGACTGATCAATTACTTTGTCATCATAATACATTTCCATGGGTGTATTTCATAAAAAGAAAGAAAGCATAACAGAGTTCAACAAAATCAGTATGAAGAATATAAAATGTATAAAAATAGCGGTTAGGTAAAGGTAAAGGTTCCCCTCGCACATATGTGCTAGTCGTTCCCGACTCTAGGGGACGGTGCTCATCTCCATTACAAAGCCGAAGAGCCAACGCTGTCCGAAGACATCTCCGTGGTCATGTGGCCGGCATGACTAAACGCCAAAGGCACACTGAATGCTGTTACCTTCCCACCAAGGTGGTCCCTATTTTTCTACTTGCATTTTTACATGCTTTCAGAAGCTGGGACAAGCAACGGGAGCTCACTCTGTTACGCGGCGCTAGGGATTCAAACCACCAAACTGCCGACCTTTCTGATCGACAAGCTCAGCGTCTTAGCCACTGAGCCACCACGTCCCCCCCCCAAAATAGCATTTACTTAGGTTTAATTACCTAAGACAAAGGATTACGTTTTTGTATAAATCAGTTACTTAAATCAACAATGTGTGAAATGACAGAAATATCTCAATTTTGCATTCAAAACCATGTGGGGGACCAGACAAGCCTTTCTGAACAGAACATTTCATGGACAAAATGAAAACAGCTAAAACGATCGCCCATTCTCTTATAGTCACTCATTTAACTTCAGTCAACAGAGGTATCTAAAGAAGAAATCCCAAAGATGGTCCAAAGATATAAGTATACATGGGAAAATAATTCCTCCAGACACTGTACACTGCCCCCTAATTATTTGGGGCTTTAATAGCAAGAGTCATGTTTTGAAATGCACTCAGAAAGAGAAAAACTTGGCAGACGAATTTCTCACTAAATGCGCATCTAACTTTCTGGACTGAACTTTGGTCTCTGTCCAGTCCATTACTCAGTTGGACACTGATTCAGGACATTCACTGTCTCCATTTGAATGAGGTGAAATTACAAAAATAACTGAACTTCAGCTATATGCTGAGGATCTCTCAGCCTACATCCTCCGATACCGTAATCTCTGCAGCAGTTACATGTAGAAGTAATAAAACATGTGAGATAAAACAGAGATCTAGAAAACCCTCAAATATTACCTTCTAATAATTGGTAATCCTTCAGCATTATTATATCAAATTAGACACCTGAACAGAAGCAGAATCACCAAAAAATTATATCTGTAACTTAGATGCCCATTTCAGAAATAGACTGTGATTGATGATAAGAAAGCTACTGAGAGATTCAGTGGGAGCTAAAAGAGTTCTGTCTCTTTATTGGTAAATGCCATCCCTGGGGAAATCATGGCTGTTTCTGTCTCAAAACTGCACTTAAATCTGGGTTGAAATGGATCCTGAGAATCAACGTCATCCAAAAATGCCTGGAGTTGAATGTTAATTACTTGAGCATCTTGCTTATGCACCTGCTGTTGGAAGAAAGGAGACAGATATTGTTGCTGTAGCTATGAGAACATTAAATGGAAAATCCCTAAATCCCTGAGAAACTCATTACCAAAAGAGGGCTGTTTTCCTCTCCCCATTCCTAGTCTAGAGTTGGGGAGGAAATCAGAGATTTTCATGATTCTGTGTGTGGTCAAGAGAAAGGAACGGGATCCAGTAACTTGCCAAAATCCACAGATGGTAATATATAGCTATTTTTATGTAAGAATTTGTCTTGGGTTCTTTTTTTAGAAATTAATCTAAATAATGAACTGGAACTGGATTCACACATCACACACTATGGCTTATTCACTATGATTTAAAACACTGATCAAATGAGTTTGCACAGCTGCCAAGCTATAAACCATGGCTAGTTCACACAACTTCTTAAATCAAAATTGATTTGAAGTGTATTATTGGCACATAATGAAAAAGTCCAGCTGCAAGTGCTATACCTGTGTTTTAGCACTGAAACACAAGGGATTGTTTTTGATGAACAATATGTTTTTATTTCATCATCTGGGGTATTTGAAAAAATGTCTGAGAAGACTTTAATCAGATGTGGCAAGTAATAGCTCATGATGCTCAATCACAGAAGCTCTGTCTGTAAACCTTAGTTCCTTAGATTATCTATTTTTCTAGAGACACTTTAAAAAAGAGAGAAAATATAAGGTTTCAAAAACAAGGTCAGAGACCACTAGGCATTTCTGCACTTCTAAGAGAAGAAGAAAATAATTACACAGCAGAGTGTGTAATGTAATACAGTTACATTTACTGCAACTATACATTTAAATCTTATACAAAATACTTTTCAAGTATTACATGGCCATACAGCACAAAAGACACAGTATATTACACACACAGAGAACAGGAAATCATGGGACATTATACACAACTGCATATGGTCCTAGTTCTCCTTCCAGAGTAATGGTAGAAGGCAGAAAGCTAATAAAAAATACAGACCTCCACGAACACGTTGAAGTTTTCTATTACAGATTATTAAATTGAAGCATGAGGGAATTGAAATCAAATTCCCCAAACCACTTATGGAGCAGATATAATGAATAATTAAGTTCTAGCTACCTTTTCAAACCAAATATTACTTGACTACAACTCAAGATCTTGAAAAGAAAAACTGCTTGGCCAAAATAAGAGGAAGGTGATATAAACAGATGGTATTTACCCAACAGGAAAATGAAGTTTTTTCCCATATAATACCTGTGAATTGGGGGAGGGGGGAATATAATCTTAGAACTGATAAAAATAAAACTTCTATTTTCTATTTTCCCACTTCTTTTACGAAGATGTTGGTCTTTGTTATTCTTCTTTTTCTTTGGCTGTTTCTCCCAAAGAAGATAGTACTTCGAGAAATTTGTGGGTGCAAAAAAGAATGATTGGTATATATTGATAAGGATCATTTAATTTTTAAAATGCAGCTTTTTATTTTATAGCTAATTAAAGTTATTAATTTAAACAATGTATTTTTTTTGTTCTGGCCTTGCCCTTTTTTTGGAGTGAAGCTTCTCGCTAATACACATCCACACAAAAGAGATTTGCAAACTTCAAAATGATTTGAAAGGACAGTTAGGGGACTGCAAACACAACCACTTTTTTAAAAAAAGCTATATCTTTTTTTCAGGCTTGCGTGAGATCCTAACAGTTGAAATTGTTGAGAAACACTGCTTTATAAATATTATGCTTTTAAGTTTTAAATTATCTTTGATTTTAAAGACAATGTCATTCATATATCACTGAAAAAATGGCAAAAAATTAAATTCAGGCAAAAAGAATGCCCTAACCTTCTCAAAACCTGACTAATTATAACTGCTAGGATTGACAGAAGTCACCCATCAGAACACTTAATAAATAAGACTCTTAGTGTGACATTTACTAGCTCTTCTTTACCCCAGATAACCACAAGTTTCTTCAATACACACACACACACACACACACACACACAGAGAGAGAGAGAGAGAGAGAGAGAGAGAGAGAGAGAGAGAGAGAGAGAGAGAGAGAGTTTTTATATGTATATATACAGGTTTTATATATATATTCATTATAATTATTTACTGATGTATGTTTAGGATTTTATTTCTAAAACATCAATGCATTAGTTGCATGATAAATCTTCTATTGCTATTTCATTTTCCTACAGTGAATATGTCTCAAAAAATGGCAGCATATTGACAACCCAATGTGGATCAAAACCTGACCTCTTGGGAACACCAGAACTATAGGTTACTCTGGGAAATGAAAATAGCATCCCAGAAAGCAGTAAACATCTCCTTCCCTACAGCTGTCAAAAAACCCTGCATGAACGTACCCATGAAATCACTAGAAGCTAAGGTCTGACTTGAAGGAAAGTCTCTATGGAAAGCAATCTAATTTCTTTTCTTTTCTTCTGATTCTCAACTCCTGCTCCATATTTTACTTCACAACAGGAATGAGCAAAAATTATTCATATCTACTGGCAGCTGTATCTAATTTGCAGTAGATTAGCAAGGATTTTTGACCTTAACTGTTTGAAGAATTGCAAACATATGCCTCCAGCTGGTGGAACTAGTCAAAAAAAAGCAACAACAAAAAAATTCAAATATACTATGAAGCCCACTCTGTTCTTCAGCATCTGCCATTTCCCTCTTACTTTTATCAAGCCTCTCTCCAAACGTTTGAGGGGCTGTATATCCCAATCCTGCACCTTTTCTCCTACCTGGTGAAAGGGTATCTCCCCTGATCCAAACCCTCTTCCCTCCAAGCTCTTTCTTCCATGAAAGACACCAACATACCCAAAGGTGCTTTTTTCAAGAGGCAACTGGCCTTTCTGGTTTTTCTTTGAAGACATTTCGCTTCTCATCCAAGAAGCTTCTTCAGCTCTTGAACGTTTCGCTTCTCATCCAAGCAGCTTCTTCAGCTCTTCTTGGATGAGAAGCGAAACGTCTTCAAAGAAGAACCAGAAAGTCCAGTTGCCTCTTGAAAAAAAAGCACCTTTGGGACAACCATGACCTGGATGACTGAGAATCTCCAACGACACCAACATACTCGCGCTTATTTCTCGCTTATTCCTACAAGCAGCCTTGTTCGCTTAGAAAGGCTGCTGCTGGCCATTCCCTCCTTCTCGACCGAGATTGAGGAGCTGCCCCACCTCTTCTCGGTTTGCCCTCCAGTCCAGAGCCCGGCCGGCCCTGCCCCACCGCTTGGCTGCAAGGAGGAGGAAACAGCGCTGCCCGCCTCCTCCTCTACCTACTGCCCCGCTCTCCGAAACCGCGAGCCAGACGGACGGCACAGCAGCGCCGTGCAAAGGAGGCCCGCCCGCAAGATGCCTCTGCCCCCTCGCCTTCCCTGCGGGAGGGCGGCAAGCGTGCAGGCTTAGGTGCGATCGCTCCCCCCCCCCTCCGCCACCTACCTGCCGGGTGTTGCTTCCCGGGGCCGCTGGCCGGCCAGCTGAGGAGGAGAAGCCAGAGGTGCAGCACGACCCCGACCGCACACGGGCAGAGAAGTACCAACCAATTTCGCATTGGCCGCCGGCCGCTGCCCAGCCGTCGCGGCCTCTCTCGGAGCAGAGACGGGGCGGACCCGCAGGGACAGGCAAGGTCTCCTTCGCCTTCCCTCGCTCAGGTACCAGAGACCCTCGCCGGCCCCACCCGCGGCCGGCCCAAAGCCAGAGTCCCGCCCCGGACCAGGAAAGCGTGTGCGCAGAGCCGGGCCTCCGCACTACAATCCCCACAATGCCTCGCCGCCGAGCGGAAGCGGCTTGACCTTGGCGCGATCCGACAGCGCCTCTCTCTCGAGGATGCCCCTCCGCTGCCACCTCGCAAGAGGCGAAGGTTGGAGGTGAGCAAAGGAAATCGCCCTTCTAGGTGATTTTTTTTTTAAACTCTTGGTGACTCCGTGGAAAGGAGAGAAGAAAGAGGAGGTAAGAAAAGGTCCGCGCGGTGTTTATAACTGCAGGTTATTTTTGTACCTCTTTTTTTTTTCTTAAATAATAAGAGAGAGAATGAGAGTTCTTCGACGTGAAGGTAAAAATATGCACCTAATAGGAAAACTTTTATTTAGCACATCTGGCCTTTCCATTTTTACACCACCACCCCACTTCAATTGCTGGACCTTGTGGAACAAATCTTTTTAAAACAAAATTTTGCAAATGAGTAGCATTTGATAAACGAGGTAGGATTCGCCCAATTCTTTGGGAAATGTGAAGTTTGTAAGGGGAACTGTCATTTTTGTTTGAACAGGAAGAAATCAGGAACTTATTCTCAAGTCCCAGTAATCATGCATGAAGATGCCCTGCTTACATTTTAAAGGAAATATCCTCAGGGGTATCACTTTCATCTCATAACTAGCCCAGTAAAAAGGAAACCTGTGCATGCAGTTGTTCCAGTGTTAAAATAGCATCTTCCTTGTTCTGGTAAGGAACAAGCCATAAGTACAATCTATTGTCATTGATGATGTGGATGATGACAATATCAGGGATGGGATCTGCCCATTGGTCACTTGAGGCTTCTCCCTCCAGTTCATGGCATGGCCCTCCATGGCCATTTTGGCTTGGATTGTTGGGAAGACTGGACATCCAGCTTCTGCAAGGGCTTTAGTCTAGGTCAGAGGTGTCAAACTTGCATCGTCACGTGACGTATCCCGACTTTTTTCCCCTTTGCTAAAATGGGTGGGCTAGCACGTGACGCATCGGCACATGGGCCGTGAGTTTGACACCCCTTGTCTAGGTAATGCCTGACCAACATTTTGCAAAGTGTTGGTTAGGAATTACAGGTTCCTTATGTATATAGACATAGCATTCTTTTGGAAGAATGCAAGACCACTTTTTTTTAAAAAAAATGTGTTTAGAAGTTGGTTGATAGAGTGGCTAGACCTGACTTTTGGGGGGGGGGGGGAACAAGATCAATTTAAGCTAGGAAAAGTCAAGTTCTGCTCATTGTTAATTTTGGCTCAAGTTCTAAGTTTTCTGCTCTTCGGTGAACAAGGAATATTTTCATTACTTTTGTGGGAAGCAGTGGCACTATGTTGTGTACTACATGAGCTACTTCTGAGTACTACTAGCCATGGCATTTCACTGCCAGCACTGCCATTGAAGTGGGAGGGAGAGTGCCCATAGCAACCCACAGGCTGTCACATATCAACTTATCAAACATATCAAAAGCTGGGATGTGGTTAATGCAATTCTGCATTCTCTTTTAGCCCAAAGGGGGACACATAGTGAAATGGGAGAGAAATCACCTGTGTTCCTCTCAAACTTTTATCACAAGTGACCTGTCACTAAAACTATTTCTGGACATAGATCTAGTTCTCTTCTGGGAGACTGCTAAATTGATGTCATAAATAGCTGATATGTTTGTAGAATAAGGGAGGGCCATGGGACCCAATGACCCAACAGTCATTTAAACACAGGTTTAGTAGTTTTCCAAGGGAACATTAACCCCATGTCCGGAAATAGCTTTTAGGTCACTGATGCAAAGAACTTCTTTGTGCACAATTTGACACCTTGAAAGATTGTGGCTCAATAAGAAAATGCATCTGCTCAATCCAAAAGGAAGTAATGCAGATGGGCTGATAAGAAATCTTTACAGGGGAGGAAGAATTGAAATTCTCCTCTTCTTTGCCAAATACTTATGAGGAGGTATATGAGGATTTTTGTGCTGGAAAACTGTGGCTTCTGAAAGCTACAAAAGATATGGCCACTGATGGTATTATTTCATCAGAGGTATTGGTTTTTTTTAGCTGATTGGAATCTGGAAGCTCATTAAAGAGTAAATTGAGTGCCTTAAGACCTTAAGTTTGTCTTAAGTTAGTTCAAGAAGTGGGGGGAAACGCACCACAGAAAATCAATGGAGTTATCACTAAATTTTTGAAAAATAGCAATGAGCTGTTAGCTGGAAGTTGCCAACCCCTGTTTAGAACTTGTTAAAAATTTTTGCATGTAAGTGGCATTTATTTTATTGTGATGGATTTGCATTTTATTATTTTAGAATAATTTCTCAATGATTCAATATATTATGATGCGATGAAGAAATATAAGTAAATCAATCTAAACATTGAATTAGGGCTAATACCAGTTTTGATAGCTTGATATTGTTGCTTCTACCTCTACTATACTACCAAATGTTATTTCCAAAGTCTGCAGAAAATAAACACATTTTTCTTGATATCAAACGCATATCCATGGGGATTTATTTACATGAGGAATTCCTCTACAATTTATTATTATGGAACAAAACATAACATCTATGGTCAGCTGCATATTGACTTAATAATGTTCCTTACTATATTTATCCACCTCCACATTTAACACATATGTTGTCCTCATGAGCATATGAATTTTCTTCAGTTGATGTATATAAAGAGTAAAATATTACTATAATAAAAATAACATTCCACAAGGAGTTAAATATATACATGATTATACATTTAGTTCAGGGGTGAAATCCAGCAGGTTCTGACAGGTTCTGGAGAACTGGTAGCGGAAATTTTGAGTAGTTCAGAGAACCGGTAGCAGAAATTTTGAGTAGTTCGGAGAACCGGCAAATACCACCTCTGGCTGGCCCCAGAGTGGGATGGGAATGGAGATTTTGCAATATCCTTCCCCCAGGAGTGGGGAGGGAATGGGGATTTTGCAGTATCCTTCCCCTGGAGTGGGGTGGGAATGGAGATTTTGCAGTATCCTTCCCCTGCCATGCCCACCAAGCCACGCCTACCAAGCCACACCACGCCCACAAAGCCACGCCCACATAACTGGTAGTAAAAAAATTTGGATTTCACCACTGATTTAGTTGTTTGTTACTTACTCCTGAGGTCCTAATGGAATTACCTAATGAAATTTGGGGATCATATACATAATTATTTCTTTATCCAGCAGATGGCAGCAATAGTTCAGCTTACAAATCATCCAAGAAAGATTTTGATAGCTGTAGAATCCTTATTTTGGATAATATTCCTCACCAAATATTCCTCTACCGATAAATCACCAAATAAGAAGTAAATACATATTATTATGCAGCAGAAATTTTAGCTTGCATTTTTAGGTAGCTACTGAAGCTAGACAATTATATTATCATCATTCATTCCTTTCATATGAAGCACGTAGGACAGCAAGCTTTTTACAATTGAATACTTCAGCCTAAATAAATTAGCTTTTAAAATGACGATTCAGTATATAACTAGACATATTTGATGTCCTGTCCCAAATTCTTGCTTTTATCTGCAAATCAACTGTTGTTATTTTAATACTGGAAACTATTTAAAGCCCAGCCCAGCTTCTCCAGATAGTACGTGGCCTTCTCTATCAGAAATCAGATAGCAAAAAAGCCGTAAAAGCTGTTTGCTAAGCTTTTTGAGAATCAAATTTCAGGTCTGCAGAATTTCTGATGCCAATTTAGATACCCTCATGAGGACTGGATTAAGAACACATCTGAACTAGATTTAGAGGGGAAAATCAGTTTCAGAGAGCCATGGGTGTTAACAAACTGCTTAAAAACCTTGCCAGTTTTCTGCTTTCTGCCCCTTTACAGTGATCAGAATAAAACTGGTTGGTTGAATGCAGGTACTTTTTAATGAATGAATCCCTAGTATTAGTTTGTTAAAAGTTACTATTAACCAATTTTGAAAAGAAAACAATATATTCTAATAAGGATTTCTATTATCAGTTGATTTGACCTTTTGGGTCAAGGTTTGAACAAATAATAACAAGCCAGTTCCAATTATTCGGAGTTTAGCTCCATTTCAAACTGTACATATGTACTTAATTATCCAATTGTGTGGCAGGGAGTCAAATACCTTCCTGAATCAATCCAAGCTACATTCAAGTTGTTCAAGTTATTATTATTATCAGTGCTTTTCTTATTTATCTTCTAAAATTATCTCATAACTTGAGTCAATATATTGGAATGCTATTAAATAAATGCACTTTTAATCTTATAGTTTCTTACTTACATTGGGAAAGAGAATAAACACTGTGCTTATAATTTCGAAGGATAAACACTCTGCTTATATTTTCAGTGTTCACTATGCCAGTTAGACTGCTATCATTTGGAAAAGCAGAAGTAAATATGTTGCCATGGGAACTGTTGCAGCCTTGTTAAAATTAAATCAATTATGATGTTGAAAGGGTTCCCGAGTTCCCAAGTGTCGTAAGCAACTAATATTTTTTTTGCTTTCCAAAACCATATTTAAATATTGCCATTTTTGCTTAAATACAAGTATATATTGAATATATAGTGGATGTAAAGAGATAGCTCTTCCAAATGCATACAGTTCTAGAAACTAAAGCTTCTAGAACTAAAGCTTCTGTGGTGCAGAAACTTACATTAAAAAGTAGTGTGGTTTTATTGTTATGCTAGGATTGATGATGAAAGAATGAATATGATGAAATACTAATAGTATATTATAGCCATTCTACTTCTTTTTGCAGTTATTTGCATTTTGTGATTTTCTCCAGGTTCTTTCTCTTCTCTTCTGCTGTCTCCAGATACTGCACATTTACTAGCCAGACTTTTTTTGTCTTAACAATTGCTATTATGGTTTGTTGCATAGTCAGCCAGATGTTTAGACTGAATTTGGCATTTTTAATCCACCCATTGAGTCCTTCCTAAAGACCTACATTATGCAGGTGTTCTTGTTTCATTTTGTTAATGGTATCATCCCAGGATATAAGCTGTTCCAAGTAACCTGCTTTTTACAATTGACTGATGGTGAATTTGTCAATGCCGAAGATGTTCAGGTGGTGCTCCAATTGTTTGGATATTGCACCCAAGGGACCTATTACTATTAGTATTATTTTTGCTTTCATTTGCCACATTCTACTTCTCTTTGGAGGTCTTCGTATTTTGTTATGTTCTCCAGTTCTTTCTCTCCTATTCTGCTCTCTCCAGGTTCTGCCATGTCTACTCTCAATTGTTAAGTCTGGAGTGTTATGTGGCAAGTGCTTGTCTGAATTCTAAAGTTCCAGAGCACTTTAGCTTCTTCATTTTCATTTGTCAATTTTGTGGTCCCACCAAGTTCTTGCTTGCAGGCAAATGGTATTTCTTGCAGATCTTCCAATGCACCATTGTTGCTACATTGTCATGCCGTTCTTTGCAGTCAGTGGGTGCAATTTTCTTGCAGAATGAGGAGTCTTAAAATATTTCTCTCTTGACATTAACCTCTCCCAGTCTATCACCATTGACCAGCAATTGTATCTTCCATTGTGCCATTGATCTTTGCACAAACTTTCTGATGTTTCTATTGACTCCTGTTATTTCTAGGCACTTGATTATCCAATCTTGGCAGGGAGTTAATGCCGTTGTTTGTGGTCAGTCTGTGCAATCTTCTTGCAGCAACTTATTATTATGCCTTCAAGGCAGTGTTGATTCCTGGAGACTCTCTGGACAAGTCCTTTCAGTTTTCTTGGCAATATTTCAGAAGTTTCCACAATGGCTAGCCGGACCAATGGGAAGCCTAGTAACATGTTTACTTTTAAATGGCTTTCCATTGGTCTGGGTGGCCATTGTGGGAACAAAATATCAGATTAAGTAATCCTCTATGTTTGTTTGTTTATTTGTAAGCATCACAATTAAAATAAGGTATAATCCATGACATAACATTTAAAATATAAAATACAAGATTAAAATATGTACATATTAAAGAGATCTTGCCCAGATCTTAGTCTCTAAATGACATTGCATTATGGCTTGTTTATACACACTCCACACCCATAATTTTGGAACAGCTTTCACTTTGCATCACTCAAATTTAGTTGTCTCCCTCCAACTTAATCTTAATCCAGTTTCTTTCCCCCTAAAGGAGCTATCAGCTGACCCCTCTATTTGCCTCCAACCTTCCTTTTCCTACTGTAAATTGTTGAGAAGGTAGTTGACTCTCCATGGCTTTCAGTGCCATTGAACATGCACTGGACCTTTTAATTGGGGACAGAACTTTGCTTTGGTTCTCTTCCTTCCTCTGGGATCAGTTCTAATTGATGTTAACAAGAGGGGGAATTAAGCTCACATCCCCCTTTTCATGAAGTTCTTCAGGATTCAACAACACTCTCCCCACTCTTATTTAACATATGCATGAAGCCATTGGATAAGGTCATCTGTTAGAATAGGTAGTTCTGTCTTGGGTTGTGGAGATTCTGCTTCTATGTCTGTGTGGGCTCCAACTCAACCAAGCAAGACTGAAAGGTTCTGGATTTTAGGGTGTCCAGAGTTCTGGACTGTAGATCTTCTGTCTATAGTTCTGGATGGAGTTGTGTTGCCTCACACAGATCCAATGTACAATTTGGGAGTTCTCCTAGACTCATGGAGTTGGTGGTGGCCGCGGCCAGATGGGCTTTTCTACAATTTCATGTTGTGCACTAATTGTCTCCTTTCCTGGATCAAGAGGAACTGTGCATGGTCACTCATGCTTCTTTCATCTCCCAACTGGATTAGAATGCGACGTATTCTAAATGGAGCTCTCCTTTCTTCAAAGGAAAACTACAATTGGCAGCATGAGCAATTAGTACTACATTATCTGTATCTGCCTTTTAAGCTGCACTAGTTCCCAACAGGTTTTGAGGTGTAATTCAGGGTGCTGGTTAGTACCTATAAAGCTCTTCATGGCATAGAGTCAGGATATTTCAATGACCACCTTCCTCCAATTGACTCTACCTGCCCCATCACATCTGGCAAAATAAGCATGCTCTGGGTCTTGTTGATCAGGAAACGTGTTTTCTATCACAGTGTCAGCCCTTTGGAACACCATTCCTCCTGAGATTAGATCCCTAAACTTCCTGCACTTCTGGATTGACTTTTCTTTTAGGCATAGGATTTCGGAAATGGTGGAACTTGTGAATTTATGAATTTGTTGTTTGTCCAATTATCTTTGCTGCCCATTTTTTTTTCTTTTTGATATGTTTCTATTTTTTTTTTGATGTTTTATTGTGTTAGTTGCCCAGAGTTAAAGCCCAGAGGTGGCAGCCATACAAATCCAATAAATTAATGAATAAATCCAATCTAGTGCTCAATTTTGGGCTGAGGTTTTAAGCATCAATTTATATGCAAATTAGTTGCATTTTAAAATGTTTGAAAACTAAAAAAAAGTGTGCTTAATATACAAATAAGATTGCCCATATTTAGAGTATTAAAATACAGCATACTTACTTGGGATCAGAAACAGATTGAAAAAGAACTATTTCACAGAGTCATTCAGTGAATGTATGGCATTAGTGGAATTTTAACCCCAGGTTAAAAATTGATGCACAAATAGTTTGTATTACTCCAATAGACAAATAAATTACTAGAAATACAATCCCAAATTAAAAGTAACTTTTATTAAAATATTCAAGTAAGGAGAATGATCAACAGTACATTTTATCATACAACATATATCAAATGAACTATATAATTGATTTCAGACAAACAAGCTTTTACCAGCATAGAGTTAAGATTTTTTTTAAAGATAAGAGCCAATATAAAGACCATAGAAATCTATGTTACTTAATACACACTCAACTGTACTAGAAATCTGTATTTAGCATATTACAAAGGCTAGAGGTATATAATTTGAAATATTAAGGAACATATCAAGATGACATCCTTTGCTGCAGGCTGCATAGTTTATAGTATGAAATGGGAATCTGTATGCACAGAAACTATAATTAACGTGTTAAATTTTAAGAAATGATTCTTTATTTGAAGTGGACTCCATACTCTGCCAGTTTGACCTATGGAATGAAATCAGTATGGTCTTCATTTGGCCTGCAGGTTTTTCATGTGCTGGTACTATTATTAGAATGATTATTAGTAGTACTACTGCCTGCTGCAATTAGCATACTGCAATACAAAAAAAGAAGAAGAGTAACATCTTAATGATAAAGAACACGTTTTAGATTTTAAAAGTGCTAAATTAAATCCTTGGCATCTCAGGTTGGGCTTAAGTAGGCTCCTGTTCAAAACCTGAAAGTGCTGCCCATCAGTACAGATAATTCCAAGTAAGTTGACTAGTTGTTTGACTTGGTGTAAGGCAGCTAATTGGGAAGTTTTAATTTAACTTTAATATTCATAATTCAAACATCCATCAAGCACATTCTCTTCTGAAATCCCACTTTTTACATGGAAATAAAATAGTTAAGAAATTGATGGTGCATATTGCTCATCATAGTTTCAGTCCCTCTGAAAGCCAGCCTGGGTTGGCACACAACACACCAGGCTAAAAGGCGGTTGGCCAATTTGTGACTCAGTGTGTTGTGCAAATCTAACCTGTATGGTTGATTTATGATTCACTGTGTGTTCCGTCAGGCAATTTGGTTAATTCATAAGCCATTATTATATAAGCTATGGCTAGTCTACTGTGCAAACAAGCCAAAGACAGTTCATGAAATTTAACCAACAAAATCTAATTATCGCACACTTAACAACAAATAGGATTCTTTTATTACAAAACACAAATAGAGAACAATAGAAATGTTGAACACATACCACTGATAGAAAAATTGAAATTAAAAACCTTCACTTAAAATGTGTTAACTTAGAATATATTGTGTTCTAGAAAGGATTACTTTTAGACTAAATTACTATATGGGAGAAAACTTGAGGAAAAGCATGCACCATCAGTAATGTATTTTCACATATAACATTTTTAATTGCAGGGTGAATCATAGGATAGTACATAAGAGCTTCTTCTCCCGGAAGGGATTTTCAGATGCAGGCACCGGTATAATAAGGGGATCTTCTCCCATATGAGCATCACAATATGCCAATAAATCAGCAGCTGCCTTGGATACCTAGGAGCATTTTAAAAAGAAGAAGAAAAAGAATGGGGGAAGGGTTATCTAAGTATTATTACTATTGCAATAGTGTTAATAGATTGATCCAAGCAATTAGAATATCTTCTATGTAGTAGTCCTTTATACCATAGCTGGGGAAACAGATGCCCCAGGCTTGCACGTGAGTCTCGAAAGCTTTCTGTGTATCTCCCAGCCTCTCACCAAAATTCTCTGTATTATAATTTTGAATAAGGCAGAAACACAAAAGTATTAGGTATATAAGCAGTAACCATATAATTAAACAATTCAATGTTAAATTATGTTAAAGCTTTTGCCTTGCCACATCAGGGTTTTGTTTTGTTTTTTTGAGAATATGATTTGCACACCATGCATACATCTCAGACTGTAGTTCAGTATGTTATTTATTAATCTCTCTGAAATTATAGTAAATTCCTAAAAATAGTACATATATGTGACAGAGCTGCATCATGCAGAAAAGTTATCACAAGTTGTGTTGTCCAAACAGAGCAGATTGTTCTATCACCAACCATAAGTCCAGGGGTGGGTTCCTCCCGGTTCGGACTGGATCGCCCGAACCGTTAGCGACCCGCTGGTGATGTCATGGATCCGGTTCGGTCGGTGCCGGTCCGTGGGCGCCGCCATCTTTTTTTGGGAATTTTTAGTGAATTTGTTTTACTGTGTGGAAGGTTTTTCCTGTTCTGCCGCTTGAAAAAGGGCCCTCCCTCCCGCCCCTGCGTTTAAACTGACCTTTATTCCTTCGCCCGAAGCACAGATGATCAGCTCCTCAGCTGTGTTTCGGGCTGATTGAAGCTACTGAGCATGTGCGGAAGCCAAATTGCCCGAGGGAACGCACGCGCGTGCGCTTCCTCCGCTCACGCGCGCGTGCAAAACATCGTGATGCGAACCGGTGGGGAAGGTAAGTGGAACCCACCCCTGCATAAGTCACTCCAAAGAACAAAGTCAATGCTATAAGGAAGCCATGTGAAATGTTGCAGCAGAGCTGGCCAGCAAGATGCACCAAAACCAAGCATTTTTTTTTAAAATTCATATATAGCTCCTATACATGTTTTATTTTCAGTCTATGATAATGTACCAAATGGTACATTCTGGCACAAGTACAAACATTCAGAGAGAAAAAAAAAAGAAAAGCTCAATTAGATTTGTCAGTTATTTTTGTGCTAGCGGATTGTAAAATAGTAACAGAAAGGAAAACAAGGAAAAATTAGATTAGAAATTTATGAAAGGAAACTAAATTTTGGAATATGTGTCCTTCACCAAGCAATGTAACTTGGAATCAACAATTTCTGATAAATTGGTTTCCAGATCTCACAATCCAAACAATGTAACTACATTAAACCAATAGCTAATTGAATCTCTTTTTGTTTATTATAGATGAATATTACCCCAAATTCTACCTCGGAGGGTTGTTACCAGATATTTATGATTTAAGACAAAGTTAGCAATCTCTGAAAGAACTAGAGAACATTATCATTACATTTCAGAGTAAAGAAGGTGATTAAAAACAGCCCAAGTTAGAATATAATCCTGTTAGATACCCTATAATTATAAGATTCAGTGACAAGACAAAATGCTGCAATTACTACAGTCACCTTCCATGAAAAGACAGACATAATTACTGTTCATGCAATGACACCCACTCTGCTTTTGCTTTGTATCTAAAATGAGCACATCCACAAACATCTCACTAATGCCAGTGTTGATTTCACAACACTATTTTAGAAATAATTAACAATTCCATCTTTAAAGGAGAATGGGAAAAGCACAATAGCTGCTGTATGCAATTGTTCACAGTGCTACTTATGTTAAAAATCAGTGTTTCTTGACTGGACGTCAACAGCATAGTTTTGTTGTTCTAAAAGGTATCTGCAAACTTTAGTTATACCATACAAATTTCTTCTGCCAATATTGTCTCTAACTTTTTCAATTTCACTGTTTTATTTTTAAAAAAGGAATTTTCTTTCAGCAGCAATATTTATCTACAGTGCATTAGTTTCATCTCAATCATAGCTACTGTTTTTAATTAAGGTCTAATTTTTTAGTATATTTTGTTCGCTATTCTGAATATTTTAAGAGTTTAATTTATCAGTTCCTGTTTGGACAATCGGGTCTTTGCATATTAACTTCAAATATACACAAGTCTCTTATTAATACAAATAGTGATTAAATCAAGAAGCCTCTCACATAGGTTTTTTTTATTTTTGCTGAATTGAAAAACTATTATCACACGCTGAGAATAAACCAAAATATTAAACTTTACAATATTTTGAAATCATTGTAATAGTTTTTTAAAGTTATTAGCTGTTCAAAACAAAGGATGCAATAGTTAAATTAGACGCATTATGGTTTACCTATTAGCTTGGTATACATATTAGCTATGTAAATAAGCTCTATATACTAAGAAACATCTATGTATTTCTCAGCTTAGTAATCAAAATCTTATTATCTGAACATGCCCTGGGCATGCATATGGTTTCCAGATGTGTGATTATCCAAGTAATATATAAAATTGGAGCTGTTTAGCTTTAAAAATAAAACTAGGTTAGATAATGTTCAACTTCTGGAAGAGAAGAAATAGTAGCCAATAAACAGTATTAAATCCCCAGTCTCTGTTTTCCTTTCCATAGTTGTTAGATCTAATCTCTCTGCTCTTTGCATGTATGTTCTTTATATATTTTGACTTAATTCACTGAATACAAAGAGCTATGCTTGGCTACTAGCCTAAAATGTACAAATCTAAGTTTTGTGGTTTTTTATGTCACCAGTAATGGTTTAGAATATTATACAAAGCCAGCCAATGGTGTCTTTTCAGTAAACCATGGTTATATAAACCATAGCTAAGCACATGGACTTAATTATGAATTCAATTTTATAAGGCGGTAACAGTGTTTACCAATGACATAAAAGATTGTATATAACATAAAGCAATATAATTGATTGTCCCGATCCTCAGCATCAGCTTTTTCAAAATGTCAATTTAAATGTATCATTCAGAATGTTTTGTACATGTGGAAATGAGTTATCTCTGTTTATGCATATGCAGAAATATAGTAATGTTCATGTGGGAATGTTATTTGAGAAAATAATAAAAGTTAATTATTTTACAATGTATGTGTTTCATTTCCAAAGAGAAGTAAATGTGTATAAATTCATTTTACTTATCTCATGAATGTAAAAAATAACAATCTAAAATATTCAAACCAAAAATTTGTCATGTGCAGTAGTAATTTGAAACCAGAGAAAAATCTGCTTAGGCAGGGTTTTCGGAGAATGAGGTCTTTGAAAAACAATTTTAGAACTGAAATTGACAGAGGACAACACAGCGGGTTAGGTGTTCTGGGGAGGGTTTAAACTTCACAGAATTGTCACTGAGCCAACTTGTAACATTTAATTAATTTTACAAGCCAAGATGTCCTCTGTTCTGTATTGTGGACAGAAAATTTAAGAAATGTCAATAGCTTTAAAATACTTCTAAATACTGCTTTGTTCACTCAAGTACAACAAAATTGCACTCTGTAAGGATGTATCACATCTAACATTCGACAAATCTTCTAACTCCAGTTACAATGGATATCATCTACTTTTTATCTAAGTTAAAATGAGAGTCTTTTCTCAAGAGAGAAAAATTTATCAACAAACTAGGAGAGTTACAAAGCTGCTCAGGAAATAATTCAAGGTTAATCTGATCCTTCATGTGCAATTAACTTTCAAGCATAAATGCTGCACCCTGTAAGTAATAGCAATATGCCCTAAGTTCAGCATAACCTAAACATTTATATTTATGCAACTTGAGTAAATTCCAACATTATCCAAATGGATTTACATTTGGACAGTAGGACTTTTCTCTCTTTAATTCCACAGTGCCAACCTTAGCCTCATTCTATCCTGGGATTACCCCAAGGTTTCTGCATCAGATTTTGACTATCCAGCGGGTTCTAGGAGAAATAGTATCTCCCCCTTTTTTTCTGCAATAGACACTGATCCATGAACATGAAGGCAATTGTAAACAGTTACGGCTAACAAATATCACAGGATAATATCTGTAGGAGTTACACTGAGAACCAGAGAGTGCCAAGGAAGGAATAATTGTTGTGTCCATTGCCACCCAGCTCCCTGCCTGAGACATGCAAAACAGGTGTCCCTTAAGCTATGAGAAAATTGTTGATGGTGGGAAAGCTACAGATTTAAACTGCGCTGGACAAAAGGGGAAATTGCACTCTCATATTGACAGATGGCAAACAACTAGCTTCAGCCTAGTACGGATGCCAGTGTGCCATGAAAATTCTTATCTAGCTACGCTGTGTTGAAAATCTGAGTAGCTTCTGCAGATTTCTAACCAGTGGGTGGTTAGAATTTGTAAATAGGATTACAAGTTCAAATTTACCTTTATCCTATCCAGATATGCTTCCATTTTTAACTGCTCCACTGCTTTTCTTGCTTGAGATATACTTGTTGTATTGTTATTAGGCATTATCTCCTTCATTCTGATTTTCCTAGATCAATAAAAATGAGAGCATTACAAATTGTTTATTTTCAAAAGATAAACCATTCTAAGAATATATATTTTTTTCTAGCTCCAGTTTTTTCTTAGATACTTCTTTCATTTCACTGATCAATCCTCATTCAATTGCCAGTATGGAATTTTAACTCTACAATCTTGCCCAAGGCTTTTCAATATATTCAGTATCAGGTTACCTAATAATAACCTGTCATATTTAATATGTAATTAAATCATTTATTATAGCAGGAGAGATCAGTTTTGGGCAACTCCCTAAATTGAGAATGAGTAAAGGCTGCATTGGCAGAGTAGAATCGTAAGGGACAGGAAAATCAGGGGTTTCCCCCCCTAATTATTTGGACAGGAGAGGTTGGTTTTTTTATTTTGCTTTGTTTTCTTTAATTGGCCTATTTCTGTGTTTCCTGCTTAAAAATATCAGGCAACTTCATGTCCTCAGTGATAAGTAATAATACCACTGATTTTCATCTATCAGTTTCAGGGCTTCTAGGATTTCAAAAATGCTTATGGGGGCCACAAGTTACCCATTTCTGTATAATAGCTTTGGAGAGAAAGAAAAAAAGAGAAGGACTAATCTTGCATCTTAGTTACTCAAAACCTGAATTGGTTTTACAAATCAGGGATCAGCCTTGAAAAACACTGATGTTTCTTTATTTTAAAGAATTGCAGGCCAGATTTAAGGGTAAAAGAGTGCCCAAGGTGGCTTCTGACCTATCAAAATACAAATAAAAATGTAAGACATAAATCACACTACACAAAATTCATTTATTCTCTGTTTCATATTTTCAATTCCAAATCCAGTAATGTAATTTTTAGAGCATAAACTAATAATGTTGAGCTAAACAGTTTAACATCTTGTATATGTTTTTTTCTGGTAATTTAGTTTTAGATTCTCGGTACATTTCTTCTTTCATATTAAAACACAGAATGTTTCCTATTCTCCTCTGTTTTATCCTCTACTTTATCTTACCTATTTTGTAAACCCAACAACTATAATTTAAAAATCATAGCTTATGGCTTAACATATGCCAATTCATCCTATGGCAATTTATTCAATCAGTAATAGTTAAACAGAGAGCCAATTTTGTCCAATGGTTAAGGTGGCAGGCTAGCAACTGGGAGACCGTGAATTCTAGTCCTGCTTTAGGCATGAAAGCATGTTGGGTGACTTTGGCCAGTCATTCTCTCTCAGCCCAACCCATCTCACAGAAAACAGAGGACAAAAGGAGTATTAGGTATGTTCACAACTTGGGTTTATAAAATAATAAATGCAAGATTTTTTAAAAAAACCTCCGTTTACACAATATGTGAAGTCCCACTAAAGTAGTACTGAAATACTTATAAATGGTTAAAATGTTGTACAAAATTGATGTATAAAAGGTTGTATCTAGAGTTAATACAGTACCAGAAACAAAATCACTACAAAGGGAGAACTGAAAATGAGAATCAGTTGATTTATTTGTATCTTAAAAGAACCAATATATTTCTGTCATAAAAGAAATCTTATGACCAGATTTTGAAAGAGGTCATCAGTAAAAACCAGGCAATCAGTGAGAAGCAATGGCAACCTGTAATATGAACTTCCCTATAATTTGCCTGTCTGTCTCTCCTGCTATTATTGATAGTTAGAAAGGTTTGGTTTTGATATTAAGATATTTTATGTATTATTACTAGGAGCTGTGGTGGCGCAGTGGTTAGAGTGCAGTACTGCAGGCTACTTCTGCTGACTGCCTGCAATTTGGCAGTTCAAATCTCACGAGGCTCAAGGTTGACTTAGCCTTCCATCCTTCCGAGGTGGGTAAAATGAGGACCCAAATTGTTGGGGGCAATATGCTGACTCTGTAAACCGCTTAGAGAGGGCTGTAAAAGCACTGTGAAGCGGTATATCAGTCTAAGTGCTATTTGTATTGTACTATTCTGATGCAGACTTTATTGCAGCATTACAGTTTTGTGAGATATGCTAATTTGAGGGAGGTGGAAATATTTTTTATTACAAATAGCAATGAAATAAATAGGAGATCTAGCTTAAAATCTCAATTTAAATTCCTGGGCTATGTGATCTGAAAATCAAATGAATGGTTAAAGAAAAACTTGATATGAAAGATGTACTGCTCTCCTCCGTCTTTCTAGTTCTACACAATATGAGAAGACTAACAGATAGGACAACTGGCTATTGTGCAGGCATATAGACCAGGGGGGAAGAGAAGTGCTACAAGAGAGCTGAATATTTGTGAGTGACAGGCTTTAAAAAAAAAACAACAGCAAAATCTCTGCATACTCTCCTACTAAATAAGGTACCAGAGGGTTATTTCAGAGTCAGATTAAAGCAAATATACACAAAGGCATACTGCAAAAAAAAAAAAAAAAAAAAAATAACAAAAAAAAAAAAAAAAAAGGAAAATTACTCCTGAACCCTCACATCTAATTTACTTTTTTTAAAGAGGAGAAAAAAATCAACTCTTTTAATTTATTGTGATCAGTTCTGAGAATCAGTGGCTTCTTAAAAGGTTTGGAAAAAAGTAAAACCAAAAGTAAACTTGTGCTTTGCTTGCTTCCACTCAATATGAATATGAAACAGAAACAGTAAGAATGTAATATTTGTCAGAAATTTTGATTTCTCTGTATGTTTTTCAAGCAAGATTTCCTTTCCATAATCTATTTTATTTGATTCATGTTAAAGTTTTGTGAAGAAGCTACACTACATATCTATATCTCTTGAGAAAGAATTCCAAAGGCCATAGTGCACATCAGGTTTTTCCCCTTTGAGGGAGGTTTTATTTCATTTTATTTATTTCATTTGTTTGCAACCCATCTAGCTGCAAGGCGACTCTGGGCAGCGTACAACATTTAGTTTTAGATTTGCCCTTCTGGACTCTGAGACCAGCAATTCCTGAAGAGAGAAACAGGGATATGAAAAAGAATGAAAATGGATATGGTGTGGCTGAGGCAAAGAGGGACCTTGGATTTGAAAGCTACTCAAGCACACATAAAAATTGTTGTTCTGTAGATTTTTTTGTTCCTTTTTGGCCTCTACTCTCGTCTTAGTTTTTGCCTGCTACAGACATAAGTAATTGATGTAATATACTTGTGATTACAGCATGGGTACATACATTTGCAGACGTAGTTATAAACCATGAATCCAATAACTCTAACCTTAACCTATCTGGTGGGAAGAAAGCAAAGGACAGCCAAAACAAGCAGACATAATCTCTGTACTTTCACTTGGGGGACAAAAAAAGCCATTTTGCAAAAAATATTAACCCCCTTTTCCCTGCTTATTTTTGCCACTGAATATTGTAAAAGTGACATATAAAGTGAGAAAAGTGCATGAGCAAATAGCAATCAAAGTTTGGTGCTTGATTCATTTATTTCATAAACAAAGATATCTACTACGTGATGGCCCAGTGAATTGCCCTCCCCTCCCATTAGAGGCAGTAACTAGTTGTACCACTTTCAACATCATTAATTACAACCACAAGCTTGGTGGTCATTGGTGGTCAATCTCTCATACAGCTGGGTGGAAATTCTGGCCTATTTCTCCATGGCAATCTGCTTCAGCTCAATCATGCTTGAAAGTTTACTACCATGAATTGCTCATTTCAGATTCTACCCCCTTTCTCTTTAAGTTGATCTTTCCAAAACATCAAATATGTTCTTCTGCAGCCATTCTCTTCCAGACTTCTTTGTATGTTTGGGATCAGTATCTTTCTCTATGACCTAATGCTTGAGAAGTGGCATGAGTCACTCCTGGTGAAATGGGAAGCTATATAAATTTGACAGACAGACGATAGATAGATTAAATAGATAGGATAGATAGATAAGAGAGAGAGAGAGAGAGAGAGAGAGAGAGAGAGAGAGAGAGAGAGAGAGAGAGAGAGAGAGATATTTTCATATGTTGAATGCAATGTTTGTTTTCTGCCAAACATAACAATTCCATGTAATTGCAAAATGTTCCTTCAAAAATCTGGAAAGCTGTCCAGGTGCCTTTGGTAAATTTGAGACAAGCATTACTATTCTTAGCAGTGGCTTCTACCTTGCTTACCAAACTCCCAATAATGCCTTTTTAACCAGTTTTTTTTCAGATGGGTAAATTGTGTAGACTAAAAAACCCTTCAGATCCCTACATGCTGTCCTGGGTTTTAATTTCTTGTATGCTGTGCTCTTAGAATGGTTTTGACAGGATGGCTGCTGTTTGTAGTGTTCACTGATCTCCAAGCCTTCTCCATTTGAAGACAGTCTCTGACCATGGATTAATGGAGAAATAGTTTTTCACTGTTTTCACACTGAACATGTTTGAACATCTAGAACTGATATGGTAAGACTTTCACATTGATGAGGAGCCAAGGTTTGCAAGATTTACATAGGGTAGGATTGCTGGCACACATCAGCCCTAATTGTTCAATGAAGCACTCACATACCTAGCCCTACCGGTAGTTACATCTGTAATGCACCTGATTGAATTAAGGGGAAACTACAATTTTTCACACTGGCACATCATATGGATGACCTTTGTTTATGGAATGAATAAGACAAAAATGAAACTTTATTTTTTCACTCAGATTCCATTTATACAGTACGTATTAGTCAGACCACGTGAAGCTCCGATTGATAGAAAATTATGCAGAAATTCAGAAAATCTTCACACTTTTTCATACAACTGAAATTATTCTCTTGCCTATTTCACACAATAACATCCTTCTTTTCTACAAGGGAGAGGCAGGGAAAGGACACCTCTACTAGATGAATCTGGTATATTGATAGATGAATCTAAAGCAAATATAATTAACTGTTCTGAAAGCTGTAATGCCTACTTAAAGGACTTACATTTATATCTGTTTAAAATGCAACAACAACAAATAGCCTTCTAATGAAGTTCATCCCAAGCATAGGCCTCTGCATGGGTTAATTTCTGAGCACAACACAGGATTATAAAAGGATTATAAAATTAGTTCCATGAATATAGATATATGTCTGGTGTTTTTTTTTTTGACATCAGTACACAATAATTACTATATCTTCTCCAGTACAGACTCTTAGAACACATATTTGCTCAGGTTCCAAATTTCTTATACCTTCAAATCTCCACCGGGCCCAGAAAAATACCCTCTGCTTTTGGTTTAAATAGATGTAGTACTAAAAATAACAGAATTCAAAGTGTTCAGAATAACTTAAATTTATTTAAATTACAACAAGGCAAAGTGATTTTGTTTGCTTGCTTTGTGCTATTTCCATCCAAATTATACTTGGGATTATAAAACAAAATGGGAAGTATGCCAGTTTTGATTTAGAACAGGGGTACCCAACCCCCTGGGCCATGGCCTATTTAGAATTGGGCCATGCGAGTGGCTGGCCGGAGTACGTGCATGCGCACGCAGCTCAACATGTGTGAGCAGCGGGCCTGCGGGCACTCACACATGGCAACCCATTGGTCATGCAAGTCAAGCTGCGCGCCAGCCTGCCACTCATGCAAGGGCTGCATGCGCACATGTGCACCAGCCCACTACTTGCACAGTCCAGTTCCCCTCTCCCCCCAGCTGGGCCGCCAAGCCGCAAAGGTTGGGGACCACTGATTTAGAACACAAACCAAATTTCCCTAATTTTTTGTGGCATTTAATAAGGATGATGATGGTGATATCCATTTGGTTGTGTCTGACACTTGGCGATTGTATGGGCCAGGTCTCTCCACATCTTCTGATCTTGCACTACTTTTTTGAGTTGTTCTATGCTCTGCCTGGTGTCATTTTTTTATGGAGTCCAGCCACCATGGGAGCAATTCCTACTACTGTATTTTTCGGACTATAAGACGCACCGGTGTATAAGACGCACCAAGATTTTGAAGAGGTAACTAAGAAAAAAAAGTTTTTGTCCTCCCCGGCCCCCAGGAGCATTCTGCAGGCCTCCCAAACTCTCTGCGCGCCCCATTTTTTGCAAAAACAGGTGGAAAATGGGCCTGTTTTTGCAAAAAATGGGGCACGCAGAGGGTTTGGGAGACCTGCAGAGTGCTCCTGGGGGCCGGGGCCATTTTTGTGAAAAACGGGGCACGCAGAGGGTTTGGGAGGCCTGCAGAGTGCTCCTGGGGGCTGGGCGAAGGCAAAAACATCCCCGTTTTTTCCTTCCCCCAGCCCCCAGAAGCACTGTGCAGTCCTCCCAAACCCTCTGCGCACCTCGTTTGTGCGAAAAATGGGCCCATTTTTTGCAAAAATGGGATGTGGGGGCGGGGCTTCAGGAGGCCAAAAATGGCTGTATTCGGTGTATAAGACGCACCAACATTTTCACTCTCTTTTACGGGGGAAAAGGGTACGTCTTATACTCTGAAAAATACGGTAAGTATTTTCCCAAACGTCGTTTTTAATGAGTTCTTGTCTAAAATTTAAGTGTCTATACAGCCTTTGATTTCTAAGATGTCTTCCCATTGGATGAAAATTTAAAATTTCAATTTGGTCATGTGTTCAAAACATTTCTCCTTTAGGACCTGCTCACAGAACCATATCTCACTAGTTAAACTAAGGTTATTAAACTAAAGTTGTCCTCAGACAGAACCTACAAAGAAAAATACTACCCGATAGCATTAACCCTATAAATACCAATCAGAATTGAAAACTCTGTAATGCTGCTCTGTTTTTTTTTAATTAAATCATGATTCTAGGTTTTAATGGGTATAGAAAAAGAAAAAAAGAAACATTATAATCAGATGCAGGCCCTGTAACTGTTAATAACTGTAAAGCTATTTTTTTAAAATATTTTAATTATTGACTATCCAGTATTTAATGTAAATCAAATAAATGAACCATTAATATAGACCAACAGCACCATCTAGAGAACGAACAGCAACATGCAATTGTTTGTGACCCTTTTTAATTGTACCACTAAATTCTGGCATAATGGCCAGAAATTAGATATATGATTTGCCACAGTTCTTCAGTGAAAAGTTGTTATCACATGCACTGCATAAGATTAATGTATCAACCCATTTAACATACCAAAAACAAAGCTTATTTAATATTATTTAATATGGTCCACAATTGTGCAAAGTTTTGCTGTCTACACTATAAAACCAACCTGACCAATCTCTTGGGCTACAACAGGTTTCTTGGTCAGGAGCCATGCAAGTCATAGAATCATAAGATAGGATTGGAAGAGACTTTGGTCTTCTAGTTTAATCCCTGGTAGAAATCCTCAAACCATCTCAGGCAAATGACATTCCAACCTTTGCTTGAAAACCTCCAGTGATATGGGGTATTTATAACCCAAGAAGACAGACTGTTCCACTGCTTGACCGCTCTCATAATCAGGAAATTCCTCATGTTTGACTCTCTGTCTATAAAGCTTCCACCGATTGGTTTTTGTCCTCCCAGAATCATTGGATGTCAGGCAGCATATACATATAATATATAATCATGTTATGGTTGGTCATACAGCCAAATGTTTAGATTGGATTTGGCATTTTTATCCACCTATCCTTCCCAAGGACCTGGAATAGGCAGATATTGTTGTTTGATGATGTAAGCTGTTCCAGGTAAAGCTGCCTTTTGCCACTGACTGATGGTGATTTTGTCAATGCCAATGGTGTTAGTGCTCCAATTGTTTGGAGATTGCATCCAAGGTGCTTTTTATTAGTAGTACTACCACCGGTATCTGTGTTTTCTTTTGCCACAGTTGTTCTATTTCTATTTGCAGATCTTTGTATTTTGTAATTTTATCCAGTTTTCTATTCTGTTGTCACCATGTACTGTCACGTTACTATTATTATTACCTTGGCTCTAAGGAGAATAACCCATAATATGTCAGTTCTTTTAATCGATTTCCATAGGATTTAGCCTCCAAGTCTGTTTTGACCTGCACTTTTCTTCTGTGTCATCCCCACCACCACCACCAATGTCCCTCAAGTACAGCTTCTGACAGACTGGATCTCTTTCTCATTTTACAAAAATAGAAAATTAAAATAGGAATTAAATAGAGGTGAAACTCGAAAAATTAGAATATCGTGCAAAAGTTCATTTATTTCAGTAATGCAACTGAAAAGATGAAACAAATATATGTGATAGACTCATTACATGCAAAGCAAGATAGGTCAAGCTGTGATGTGTCATAATTGCGATGATTATGGCGTACAGCTCATGAAAACCCCAAATCCACAATCTCAGAAAATTAGAATATTACATGCAATCAATAAAACAAGGATGGTACATAGAACAATATCGGACCTCTGAAAAGTATAAGCATGCATACGTACTCAGTACTTGGTTTGGGCCCCTTCTCCCTCATAGTGGGGGAGGCATGGGATATTTCCGTCTGCTCTCTGATTGGACTGAGTCTGTCAAAGCTGTTCAGGTCCCGCCCTTGTTGCTATGCCAACCAGCTTTTTCACTCAGTCGCTCAGCGAGGATGGTTGTGCTTTTCATTCCTCCTGTACCAATTGACCAGTGACTGGAAGCTATAACACTTGTGCAGCTTTAAATTAAAAAAAAAAACCAAAAAAAAAAAACACACCCCCAAACAACAACCAATATTACCATCTACAGACTACAAACTGTAAGTCTTGGCAATTAATTGAGAGGATTGGGGGTGGATCTTACCCCTCAGGCAGCCTGTCATCGCTGCTAGCCTCTGACAGCCGTTCGAGGCTTGGATTCAAGCGTTTTTTAAAAATCGTGGCTATTTTTTTTTCTTA
>QLTV01001839.1:6441515-6467228 GCA_003457575.1 Thermophis baileyi
CTGACAATCCTCTCCAGGCTTCGGTCATCCCTGCTGCTTGTGCACCTTTTTCTTCCACACTTTTCCCTTCCACGTAACTTTCTATTAATGTGCTTTGATACAGCCCTTTGGGAACATCCAACTTATTTTGCAATTACCTTTTGAGGCTTTCCCTCTTTATGGAGGGTGTCAATGATGGTTTTCTGCACAACTGTCAGGTCAGCAGTCTTTCCCATGATTGTGATTCCTACTGCACCAGCCTGAGAGACCATTTAAAGGCTCAGGAACCCTTTGCATGTGTTATGGCTTAATTAGCTGATTAGAGTGGGACACTTTGAGCCTAGAATATTGCACCTTTTCACAATATTCTAATTTTCTGAGATTGTGGATTTGGGGTTTTCATGAGCTGTAAGCCATAATCATCACAAATATGACAAATCACAGCTTGAACTATCTTGCTTTGCATGTAATGAGTCTATCTCATATATTTGTTTCACCTTTTCAGTTGCATTACTGAAATAAATGAACTTTTGCACGATATTCTAATTTTTCGAGTTTCACCTGTAGTTCAGCATTCTCCTTTATGTCCTGAATCACCATCTTGCTATCTTCTCTGACCAACAGACTGATCATTTTTCTCTTGTTCCACACATAACTCCAAACCACTTGTTGTTTATTTTTGGCATTCACAGCAAGCCTAAGGTCATTCTGAGCCTTAGTCTACCTGTTCCTTTCCTTATAAATTCAGGCTATTTCCTGAAATGTTGCTTTTGTAACATGTCCCTCTTTTCATTTTTTTAAAACTTGTCTTTATTGTTATTATTCTCAGTTTATTACAGAACTGTATTTTTAACTCCAGAATCCTCTATTCCTTTCTCAGGCCTTGATTTTGGAAATATGGAAAAAAATACTACTTGTGCTCCAACCATTTTTGCTTTCCTGCCTAACCCCTGATAGTCCCTTGATAATTCTTCCAGGTTGTTTCTGGCAGTGTCTTTGTTCCAATGTGAAATAGAAGAAAAGGACTATGATCAATACGGTAGGATTGATTAATCAGGTTAGTGTCTCTCCATCACTCCTGTATATTCACACTTGGGAAACAGCATATTTCCCTTGATATCAAGTCTGTAGAGTGCCGACTCCAGTTCTCTCAGGATCAGGTCACCCATCATCACCACATACCTTTGGGACAGTGGTTGGATTTCTCACCTCCATGGAAATTCAAGATTCTCTTTTCCCTGTCCCTGGAATGCTGAGAGAAAAGTCTTTTCCAGAAGTTAAAAAGTCTGTTTCTGCACCCATGAATACTTGCATCTTTAATCTTTTTCTAACTCACACCTTCCCATCATCTCCCTTTATCTCAATGCCCCAAGCAGGGATATCCCAATCAGTCATCTGTTTGTCACGCTTACAGTCCCAAGCTCTTCTCTTTCTATCATCTGGTTTGTTATTTATTTTTGTTCCAGCCAAAAACATTTTTGAAAAATCTGTACTGCAGAGCAAGGGCTATTCCCATCCCATCCATTGAGTGGCACGGGGGGGGGGGGGGGAGGAGGGGAAAACTGAAAAAATTATGCAGTAGGTAGAAAGGATCCATTTTCTGAGCCTTCTAGCACTTCAACTCCAATCACAGAAAAGGAGTCAATTAACCTCCATTGACTCTTCAGATAACAGATAATCCCAAATAACACAGTTGATCTGGGCCACTTACTTTAGTCTAGAACAGATCCAGAAGCATTTGGGGCAAACAGTTACCTCTCAGAATTATTAAACTAAATCAGAGGGCCAGAGCATGATCTTTTTGTTGTTGTTGTTGTTTTGCTTTGTTTTGCTTGATAAACTTCATCATCCACCCAACAATATGATATTGTAAACAATAAGATATATGTTTATTTCCAATTTTTAGTATTAGATTATATGGTGAACAACATCTGTTATTTATATGCTGTGCCCTTATACAAATGGATTTGTGTGTGGATAGGTACATTTATGCACACATTTATGTGCAGGTTTTTTCCTATTCGTTTTTGGTGTCTTTGATTGAAGGATTATATGCCCTCAAGTCATTTTCAATTCCTAGTGACCGCATAGATAGATTTTCTCCATGACCGATATCTTTAAACAGCTATTTGGTTTTGTATACTTGTCACTAAATTCTGAACATTCTGAAACATGTCCATAATTTTTTAAAGGATATTTAACTGGATGTTCCTCATCTCTTGCCTGAAAACAGTTTAAAATCTCTCTGATCTTTTTTCCGTATCTAATGCTAGCGCCCTGCTTTCATCACTGTAGTACAATTGGAACGGTCTGTCTGTTTTGCACTAAAATCTGTTCTGGTACTCTTTCATCCGAACAATTGAAATTCCTCAATGTTGCCTGTCTATCAGCTCCAAGTAGAGAAAAAGGAGAAGAGGGGGAAAAAGCAACCTTTCTTAAAATGCTGCTTTGAAGGTTTGAGGCTTCCAACCGTTTTCTTTCTTTTTCCTTTTCAGGACTACTCTAACCTTCTGCACATTACATTCAGTGGCTAATCATACAGTTAAAATGTTCATCAGAAACCAGCTTACTCTAATAAACAAGCATCCACTAACAAGGCTCTTCTATCCCCAAAAGGCACAAACAACAAACTGTGCCAGTTTGTAATCTCTCCCACTTCCTCAGAATATTTGCCTTCTGCCCACAACCTTCATTCTCTGATGGATGCACTGCTACTACCTCCCTAATATATGTGTTATGGACACACATACCATCTCTGCCTTCTCAGATTTTCTAAATCAGGTGCCACATGGCCTGGAATATTGTACCCAGCAGCTCAAGATACTAAATTCAGACACACACACACACACACACACACACACACACACACACAAAACACATATATAGAGCTTCTGTTCATTAGAAAGAACCACCCATGCCAGTTCTTGCCATACTCTTGATTTTATATGGCTGAGAAGTCAGATGAAAGGCTTAATTATGTGAGAAGTCTGTCTGTGTAGTGCAGAAAGTAGCAAAAATGAAAAGCAGAAAATGGGCCTCTAATGAAATACAGCCTTACTGTACTGTTTCTGGCAATCCCAGTGACAACTTCTTTAAACAAATTATTTCGACTAAGACCAAGAATGCAACATGCACGCTTTGAAAACACTTGTGACACACCCAACTCTACTAGCTGTGAATCTGCCACCGGCCAAAAGTCTCTCTCCCCCCCCCCCATCTTCTCAACCAAACCAATGGGTTTGAGACCCATTGCCAGCAACCGGAGCGGGGCTTTCCCTATAAGTTCCCCATCCGCGCCCGCCTTCACCCAGTGCGAAGACTTACCTTGCAGCAAGAAATGGAGGCTTTTGGCAGTCAGAGAGATTCGAACAGCGAAGCCACCACACTCACGCCTCGACTGCAAGCAGGGACGTCTTGAGGTTGCACATGCCCGGGAGGGGGAAAGGGGGGCGGCTCTCTGACCCGCCTTGAGGCGAAGGTATCGGCTATACGTCTGGCGTGTGGTTTATTTTGTTTTGGTTTTGAAAAAGAACGCTACCTGTCCGTCACGCCCCCTGGCTAGCGGAGCATCCGATAGCCGACTCGCTCGCTCGCTGTGGCTGTGCCTGGTTGAGTCTCTGGATGCGCGCGTGCGCGTCTCCGCGTTTGCCGCGAGGAGGAATTCCAGCTAGTGACGTCAATCGGGGCGAGGGAAAGCGCGCGTCCTCGGGGCGGCCGTGGACTTCTTCACCTACTCTTGGAAGATGTCGGCTGTCGGCGTGAGCGTCATCTGTTCCGTCCTCGGCTGCCTGAAGAAGGCACGTATGCTTCGTGGCTGGAAACGGCGGCAGAGAGGATGAACATAGCGGAAGAGAGGCGCGCGACTACAAGCACGGGAAGAAAAGAAAGAAAAAAAAAGCCGGGAATTCCGAGCCGCAGGGAGCAAAGGCTTTTTTCCTCCCGGTCTCCGGAGAGACCCTGAAAGGAAGGACTCGTCTCCCAGCGCTGGGAGCCGAGTGTTTATCTCCGTTCGTCAGCGGTGCGGCGAAGGCCAGCGACCAAGGACCTTCAGCCGCAGACTTCGGGGCCAGATGGCCCAGGAGCTTCCAAGGAGAGTCGCTGTTAGCCTGGCTGTTGATGACGGCCGGGTAAATGGCCTCCGCACGGACACAGTAAGACTCAGCTTTGTAGCTGGAAGGACATTTATGCCTCCATTTTTCGTGACAATAACTGCCGTGTAAAACGAAACCAAAAAAAAAGAGTTTGTTTCCAAATAAATGTGTTCGGTGTCAGGGGAAGCAGAAACAAAAGAGTTTAAAAGAGTGTAATTATAAAAAATTATAATTCACAGCAAAAAATGAAGGCGGCCCTAAGAAGGCAACATAGGAGTGCAGAAACAGGTGTAAAGCTCGGAGGAGGACGGAGAGGAATGGAGGCAGAAGGGAATGAGGGCTTACAAGAGAGACAATCCAACAGAGCTATATTAAAAAGAAATCCGCTGTCTCCCATGCCAAAGCAATCTAAAGCTTTTTAAAGATGCAGAGTGTGACTCCAGTATTTCCCCCATTGAGCCTAACTTTATAAATACAGTTCATATCGCATACATAAAATGTTTGTTACAACTTAAAAGGACAAATTTAATTTGGAGCTGATGTTATTAGTTTTACAAGGAAAAATGTAAATGGACTAAAAAAATTTAGTCTGTAAAGTTTTCCAATAGATTATCCTGCAGTAAACAACAGAATCAAATTTGTTTAAAAGGAAAAAGGTCATCTAATTCCAGTCTATAATTTAAGAAGACAAGTGAGGGGTGAGTAAGAGCCTGTTTCACACTTTGGGTAAGAATCATGTTCGCAAAAGATATACAGATGGTTCCCATATTAAACACAAAAAAAGTGTGAAGGACAAGTGTTCCTCAACACTTCAAAATGCAGGGCGTCCTGGTGCATTTTGAAGTGTGTGTGTGTGTGTGTGTGTGTGTGTGTGTGTGTGTGTGTGTGTGTGAATATCTAGTTTTCATATATCCTAC
Source organism: Thermophis baileyi (assembly GCA_003457575.1). Lineage (NCBI taxonomy): Eukaryota > Metazoa > Chordata > Lepidosauria > Squamata > Dipsadidae > Thermophis > Thermophis baileyi. The sequence goes on from QLTV01001839.1 coordinate 6,446,503, forward strand.
AGAAAACACTAGTTAAACTGTAGCTTTGCAAGAAACAGAATCCAATTCAAAGCATGCTGAACTGAACATTGTGTGGGCAACCCTTGTTATTTCTTGTGAGAAAGACAAATCTAGACAGAATATTAAAATGGAAAGCATTCACACTGACAATAATGACACTATTATCATGGCAATCATCTTCCCAGTTTTAATATGGTTGTGAAAGCCAGACATCAGAAAAGCTGAATGAAGAAAAATTAATGCTTTTGAATTGAGGTCCAGGCTGAAAAAAATGGAGAATATCTTGGGCTACAAGAACAGCAAAATTATCTAAACCTAGATTAAGTAAATGCAAATTGATCACTGAAACATTAATTATAAAGCTAAAGTTTATCTATTTTGGATATGATAGGCAGAGAGTCCTTGAAGAAAGCTTGATAGTTGATGAAATGGAAGCCAATTGAAAAATAGGCTGGCAGAAAACAAGATGGCTAGATACTATTACAAAAATTTGCATTTACAAAAATTGTTTACCGTCCTGGTGAACTGTTGTCTATCAAGTCATGAATAGTCAGAAGTAACAATAATAGAACCCCCATCCCCCTTGTGGTATCCTTTTCTGTATAACAATACTGAATAAAGTTTAGCATGCTACAATTTAAAATAGCCTTTTAGTTCTAGTTCATTCCAATATCCAATAATACTACACCTTGTTCTAATAGCCCAGCTTGATTCCACCCATGGTCATTGTCCTTTTATTTGAAGTCCCTAAGTACCCATATGTTCAGGCGCCCAGCACTTAATAAGCCAGCCTGCAAGCATTGGTAACTGTTCTGACCTAGGCTTCCTGATAGAATAATACAGCACAAATGGAGTCCCAAAAACCTCTTTTTATTTTTAACGGCTGTGAATTAAGTTCATTCCCAGCCGTAATAAGTCCCAAACAATGATAACAAGTCCGACAGAAATCTTTCAGAAGAAGGCAGATAAGCACAAACCTTTATCTTTCTTGACACGCTGCCAAAGACCTAATTGGCAAGAACTTTGCAAGGCCAAACAGAAACACGGAGTCCAAAGCGAAATGCTGAGAATTGAACCAAGTTGCTTCCTGCAACGAGCACATCCGTTTGCTCCACTTTTATAGCCTATGGGAGGGGCCAATTATCTCCAAGCCTTACTCCCGAGTAGTCCTTCTCCTCTGTAACTGTTCTTGCCTTCTGGTAGCTCTGCGCATGCTCCCACTGTTCCTCTGCCTCGCTCATGTCAGCCTCTGGAGGCCCTGGGATCAGCACAGACCTCCCAGAGGGCCCACGCACGCACTGGGAACAGGCTCCCCCTGTTCCTCTGCCTCGCTGATGTCAGCCTCTGGAGGCTCCGGAGTCAGCACAGAACTCCCAGATGGCCCTGGCCCCATCTCTGCCTCCGACACAGAGCCTTCTCCAGACTCCAGGCCTGGCCCATGTTCCTCCCCAGCTTCCTCGCTGTCCAACTCTGCTGCCAGCTCCGCAGGCCGCTGGCGGACCACAACACTATCCCTCACCGCAGGGCCCTTCCCCCGGGTCTGGCGATCTGGATGCAGTTGTGATGGGAATCGGTCATGGAAGGCTTTCACCAAAACAGGAGCATGTACAGAGGTCGCATCCTCCCAGGTAAAGTCCTCCGGCCCATACCCCTTCCACTCAATGAGGTACTGGAACCAGTCCTTCAACCACCAGGAGTCCCGGATGCTGGCGACCTCGTACTCAGGCGGTCCATCTCCGTCACGTGGCACCGGCTGGGGACGGTCAGGTTGGCGGAGCGAACAGGCTGGCCGTTATGGAACGAGGAGGGAAATATGGAAGACGGGATGGACACGCATCGAGCTTGGCAATGTCAGGCGGTAGGCAACCAGGTTGATGACCGCCTCAACAGGGAACGGGCCAAGGTACCGGTGATCTAGCTTCCTGACCGGCCGGTCAGACGGAAGGTGCCTGGTGGACAACCAAACGCAATCCCCCACAGCCAATGGTGGCATCGCCCGCCGAGAGCGGTCCGCGACTCATTTGTAGTGCTCCTTGGCCTTCTCAAGATACCGTCGCACCAATTGATGGACGTCCTGCAACTCGGACAGAAAGTCATTCGCTGCCAGAACCAGTGAGTCAAGTTGTGTGAGAGGAAAGAACCGAGGATGATATCCCACATTGGCTAAGAAAGGGGTTGTTTGGGTGGAGGTGTGCTGCGAGTTATTAAATGTGAACTCTGCGAGTGTCAAATACTCCGACCAATTGTCTTGTTGCTGGTTCACGAAGCAGCGCAGGTATTGCTCCAGGATCCCGATGACTTTCTCAGTCCCGCCGTCAGTTTCCGTATGATGCGCCGACGACAGGCAGATTTTCACATCTAAGGCCATCACCAGCCCTTTCCAAAACTGGGCTGTAAATTGGGCCCCTCTGTCTGAAACGACCCTATCAGGTAGGCCGTGCAGCCGAAAGACATGTTGGATAAACGTGGGTGGTGGCGCGAGCCGTCGGTAAACCACGACATGGAATGAAATGTGCCATCTTTGTCAGCATGTCTACCACCACGAACACGGTTGTGAATCCAGAAGATGGAGGCAAATCCGTCAAGATGTCCATCGAAATGGTGCCCCAGGGTCTCTCCGGTGTCGGTAAGGGCTGGAGTAGCCCTGGGGGGGCTCCCGTGGCCAACTTGGCCTGTCGGCACCATACACAGGACATGACGTAGGCCTGGATATCATGACGGAGTCGGGGCCACCAGAAGGTCCAAGAAACTAAGTTCAATGTCTTAAAGAGACCGAAGTGTCCTGCCGCAGGATTATCATGGCACTGCGACAGGATAAGTCCCCGGAGCGGCCCCACCGGTACATAGAGTCTATCTCGGTACCGCAAGAGGTCCTCGGTAAACGTCCAGGGAGAAGCGGGCCCTACCTCTCCCTTCCGTTGCTCCACGTAAGCGTCCTGCCGCTGCGCTTCCTGGATCTGACCCCGTAAGTCCACTGGTTCCTGAACCACAGAGAACGACTCGACGGGCAGAATTGTCCGGGGCAGAAGCGAGTCTTCGATGTGGGAATACTCAGGTTTCCGCGAGAGCGCATCCGCTCTTTGGTTGCACCCACTGGGGATGTAGGTGACGTGGAAATTGAACCTGGCAAAAAAGAAGGACCACTGGATCTGGTGTTGGTTCAGTTTCTGAGCAGTCTGCAGAAACTCCAGGGTTCTGTGGTCTGTCCGGACTTCAAACTGATGTCGGGCCCCCTCCAGGTGATGTCTCCAGGCCTCAAACGCTGTCTTAATGGCCAGTAGCTTTTCCTCCCAAATGGTATAGTTGCGCTCGGAAGAGTTAAGCTTCCGCGAATAATACGCGCGAGGGAAGAGGGTACCGCCAGACGCGTGAGCCTGGAGTAACACCGCTCCAACAGCAATATCCGATGCATCCGCTTCCACCACAAACGGATGGTGGGGGTCAGGATGTTTCAATATGGGCTCCTTCATGAAGGTCTGCTTCAAGGCCTGGAATGCCTGCTGCTCGGAGGTACTCCACCGGAACGGGACTTTTCTGCAGGAGCCGAGTGAGGGGCGCGGTCAAGAACGTGAAGCCAGGGATAAAGGTCCGATAGTAGTTGGCGAACCCGAGGAGTCGCTGGACATCCTTCACTCGCCGGGGAGGTTGCCAACTACGCAAAAACTCGACCTTGCTCAGCGACTCGGGAGAGATGCGATGTCCCAGGAACTCGATGGTGGTCTGATAAAACTGGCACTTTTCCAGCTTTGCATACAGATGGTTCTCCCGAAGCCGTTGCAGGACCAGGCGGAGGTGATGTTGGTGACTCTCCCGGGAGGCCGAGTAAATCAAAATGTCGTCCAAATAGACAACGACAAACTGGTCCAAGAGATCCCGGAAGATGTCATTCATAAAATGTTGTAAGACGGCGGGAGCATTGGTCAACCCAAATGGCATGACCGTGTACTCAAAATGTCCGTACCTGGTGCCGAATGCCGTCTTCCATTCATCCCCGGCCCGGACCCGAACAAGATTGTAAGCTCTGCGCAGGTCCAACTTGGTGAACACGGTAGCCTCCTGGAGCCGTTCTAACAGTTCGGGAATCAGGGGCAGAGGATACCGGTTGCGCACCGTGATTGCATTCAATTTCCAGTAATCGCAACAAAGCTGCAAGTCTCCGGTCTTCTTTTTGACGAACAGGACCAGAGCGGACAGGGGCGACGACAAGGGCCGGATAAAACCCCGAGCCAGGTTTTTGTCCACAAAGTCCCGTAATGTGGCCAATTCAGAGTCCAACATCGAATACAAACGCCCCACTGGGAGCGGCGCGTCCGGAATTAAATCAATGGGGCAGTCGTACGGCCGGTGCGGGGACAATTGGTCCGCCTCCTGTTCGCTGAAGACATCTGCAAAGTCCGAGAGGTCAGAAGGCAAAGACACCTCGGATGGATCCAGCACCTGGCCGGCGCAGACTTGGCGGGTATGGTCCACACATTGCAGGCTCGGGAACGAGATGAAGTTCTGGGACCAAGGATGTGTGGATCATGAGTCCGGAGCCAAGCCAAGCCCAAGACCACAGGGAAATGCAGGCCAGAAGTAATGTAGAACTGGATGGCCTCCTCATGAGAACCGATGGTCAGGCGCACGGGTTTCGTGGCGGCCTTAATAGGCCCAGACAGAAGCACCCGACCATCAATGGTCTCCACGAGCATGGGAGGATCCACCGGACACAGAGGGACGGCAAATTTGGTGGCAAATGCCTCGTCCATAAAGTTTGTGGTGGCTCCGGAGTCCACCAAGGTGTGAGCCGGAATCCCCTGTGGGCTACTGCAAAGGAAGACTCATGCCGCCAGAATCAAGTGACGGAGGGGTCCGGGATCCACATCCACAGGGTGTGACCCGGTGTTGGTGCGCGCCCGACCCAGGGTCTTCCCTAGATAGGGCTCAGGGTGTTTCCCGACAGGGTTGTCTGCGGCTGTGGGGCAGGCCCAGGAGCCGACGCCCCTCGTCGCTTCTTGGGGCAAGAGGCGGCCATGTGTCCAGGGTCCCCGCAATACAAACACAACCCCCCTGAGTGCCGTCTGTCTTTTTCAGTCACCGACAGATGGGTCTGGCTGTACCTATGTCCATGGGGTCCTCCCATGGAACCGGGGTCTCACGCATGACTGGTACCGCCCGGGTCTCCTGGGAGGCACGGCAACTGGCCCGTCTCTGCAACCTCGCATCAATCCTGAGGCACAGATGAACCAGCGCTTTGAGAGTCGGAAGAATATGCACACGGACCAACTCGTCCTGTAACTCCTCCAACAAACCATCCTGGAACACGTCCATGAGGGCAGCCTCGTTCCAGGCTGAATCCTGGCTAAGCAGGCGGAATTCACTGATGTATTCCTGCAGGGGTTGCCGGCCCTGCTTCAAGGCCTTCAGACGCCTAGTAGCTGTCTGCGTTTTGATGGGGTCCTCGTACATAAGTCTGAGGTGTTCCCGAAACCCTCTGAAGTCATCCAACAAAGGACTATCCTGGACCAGCAGGGGCGTGGCCCAGCAAGCCGCAGAGTCGGAGAGCAGGCTGATCATAAACCCCACTTTATCCCAGTCAGTGGGGAAGTCTTCAGCTCTAAGGCTGATAAAAAGCTGGCATTGTCCCATGTCTTGTTTGCCGTCAAACTTATCTGGCACAGCTACCGGGCATTTCCTCCGAAGAGGTGGAGCAGCGTAGGCTTGGAGCTGAGCCACCTGGCCAGCCAACAGGGCTAGCTGTTGATTAACTGCGCGTTCTCGGCACGCAGCTGTTCCATCTTATTAGAGGTTTGTTTGTAGTTTGGGCAGGAAGCAAACTGTTCTGACCTAGGCTTACTGATAAAATAATACAGCACAAACGGAGTCCTAAAAACCTCTTTTTATTTTTAACGGCTGTGAATTAAGTTCATTCCCAGCCGTAATAAGTCCCAAACAATGATAACTAGTCTGACAGAAGTCTTTCGGAAGAAGGCAGATAAGCACGAACCTTTATCTTTCTTGACACGCTGCCAAAGACCTAATTGGCAAGGAACTTTGCAAGGCCAAACAGAAACACGGAGTCCAAAGCGAAATGCTGAGAATTGAACCAAGTTGCTTCCTGCAACGAGCACATCCGTTTGCTCCACTTTTATAGCCTATGGGAGGGGCCAATTATCTCCAAGTCTTACTCCCGAGTAGTCCTTCTCATCTGTAACTGTTCTTGCCTTCTGGCAGCTCTGCGTATACGCGCACTGGAAACAGGCTCCCCCTGTTCCTCTGCCTCGCTCATGTCAGCCTCTGGAGGCTCTGGAGTCAGCACAGACCTCCCAGATGGCCCGGGCTGGATCCTTGCCTCTGGCACCGAACCTTCTCCAGACTCCAGGCCTGGCCCATGTTCCTCCCCAGCCTCCTCGCTGTCCGACTCTGCTGCCAGCTCCACAGGCCGCTGGCGGACCACAACAGTAACACTCTCCCAGATTCTCTAGTACCTCATCCAAATATCACAAGCCCAAGATCCTTGCTGTTTTGTATGCCCAGATAAGAGTTTCATTCTCTGTCATGCTCCACAGTGTTCACAGTATTTCTAACACAGGCAGCCCCTGAAGTTGGAAGTCCAAGACAAGGGAAACCCTTCTAGGCATTTTGCTTTATTACAGGGGTGTCAAACTCTATTTCACTGAGGGCCGCACCAGGGTTGTGTTTGACCTCGGGAGGCCGGGGTGGTGTAGCTGGGGTGGGCGTGGCCAGCTCGTCACTCATGTCAGGGGTTCCTGTGGTGGCCCGAGTGCTCTGCCAGTGAAAACGGGCTCCCGAGCTCCGTTTTCAGCTGCGACGGCCTCCTGCAGCCCTCTGCTAGTGAAAACAGAGCTCGGGAGGGCCGCGTGCAGCCCTCCCGAGCTCCCTTTTCGCTGGCAGAGGCACCACAGGCTGGTCCTTCGCTGTTTCCAGGGCGGCCCCGCGGGCCAGATCTAAACACCCTGCAGGCCGGATCCGAGCCCCGGGACTTGAGTTTGACATCCCTGCTTTATCATAAAGCTCCAAACCCAAACAGCCTCCCCATATTGGAAGGAAATCATAAGATAATTTATCGCAGTCCTTAAAATTCTTGTGCTTTTTGATGTTCAAACAGAATTTAAAGTGTTGTAGGTCATGATTCTGAGACACGCTTAGTCATTTTTATACATGTATTCCTAAATAATTTTGCAGATACCTACCTCATTAAAACATTCATTCTGAAAAAAGAAGACTCCAGTACTACAGGAGCCTTAGAAAGAAACATGATTTTCTGAGAACAAGAGGAATGAATGCCTGCATGATAGTGTTTGCCATGGCAGGCATTTTAATAAATACTTGTTTTCAATTTTATTTTTAAAATATCTGGCGCCCATCATGTTTTATTCCATTGAAAGTTTCCACAATATAGTACTTATTTTTAGAAAACATTTTTACAGTTATTTGGGTTCTGCTGCTAACCTGCAGGAATCATTTCTTGAGTTCAAGTCATGGAGAAGAATGTATAATACAGCCCATGGTGGAACCATAGTGCATACTACTTTTATTTTTATTTGTATTCATTTTTAAAAGTGTTATCGGAATGCTGAAAGTTATTCTGATATAACAAATAATATTCCATCTATTCTTGGCATATTTTCTGAGTGCTAATTTTGCTAAAGGCAAGTCACTTTGGGGCATCAGTTAAGGAATAAAAATGCATCTGTATAATACGATAGAGAAACAATGCATTTTTTTCTGTTTTACCTTAAATCCTTGTAAGGGTTTATTTTGTCAAATTTCAGCAGCTTCATTTTAAGCCCTTATATGAGTGATTATCTGCAGAACTTTAGGTTTGAAATTGCTACAAAAGGCAACTTTTATAGCTATAAAAGGCAAAAAAAAACCACCTTACAAAGCATCTTGTAAGTAGGGAATGGGGGGCGGGACTTCCCAGCAATTGTTTACATGGAGGTATGTGCAAGCATTAAAGATCCTTATTTCTTTTTTAAAAAAAGGGAGGGAAGCTAAATAAACAGTTTTTATGAAAACAATGTCTTCTGCAAACTTCCAGATACATTTCAAAAACCATGTCTGGAATTCAGGGGTTGAAATCTGGGGTTACTAAGGCTGTCAAAGCAAAAAGGCGTAATTATTTAAACTATATGCAAGGGCAAAAACTAGCAGAATGAAATCCCAGACCTGGTTCACAAATAATGTCAGGCAAGACATTTTCAAACAGTTGTTTCTTAGACTGATTGTGGCCTGACCATATAAACCATTAAATAATAATGGGTTTGTACATCACACTAATGAACAAATCACCTTTTTGACCAACATCATTTATGAACTAGGCTAGTGTACTAGTTATATCATTTCTCAGCTCCTGCATGATAAATCTAGTAAAAAAGTGAACTAACAATTTATTAAAAGGTACACATGTTCATGAAGTACAGTTTGCTTCATCCAAATTTAAGCTATAGCTCATGAAAACTTACGCCTTTTTAAAAAATCTATTGGTCTAGAAAGATGGGTAAAGATAATGTTTAATAGATATATGCATTATGCTGTTTTTATTGATGATGTTTAATTGTTAATTGAGAGCCACCCAGAGTTTGATACAAGATGGGAGGCTATTTAAATTTTTAAAGAAATAAAATTAAATGCATAAATTCAAATAATTTTGGTGGAGAGCACCTACTAAATTTATCAAATTCTCCATAAAAAATTAAGCATTTAAAACTCTAGTTTTAAAACACTTGAGATGGTTATATGTGTGGAAGAACAAGGTGGATTATAATCTAATAATGAATAAACACAAACACTGGTTTTTATATAAACCTTTGAAATATTTTAATTATATTTTTACATAACAGATGAGCAAAAGTTACCACTAGTGCTTGAAGATTTAGAATATGTATGTCCAGGAAAGTATCCATAAAAATATGTTTTTGTTACATAACATATTGCAGCATATATATTTCTGAGTTAGCGCCCTTAGTGTCCTCTTGGTACCAAAAAAGGCAAGCCAGAATTTTCTTATCACTGTGATATGGTTCATAAATTTGGTGCATGAGCATACGTAGCAGCCTTTCGTTGACGTCATCTACTTGCTGATGATAAAGTCATACATGTACTTCAAAATCTAGCAAAACCAAAGAGGCTCCACAGTCCACTCTGTATTGAAAGTGCTTCATAATTTACCAAAGCTGAGAAGCCGACAGAGCTGTCAACCAGCTGCGTAGCTGCTAAGGAATGAGTAGAACATAGGAAGCTTCAAGCGCTGTTGGTCCTTGCGACACCAAGAGATCACCGTTCCTTCATTATTTGCTGTGTACAAATGATGGCCATCACACGAAAAGGTAAGGCTATAAAGTTTTCAAAAAGACACAAATAAAAACAAGTCTGTCAGATAGCCTACATCCTAGGGTATATACAGTGGTAAAACCCAATTTTTTTTACTACCGGTTCTGTGGGCGTGGCTTGGTGGGCATGGTGTGGCTTGGTGGGCATGGCAGGGGAAGGATACTGCAAAATCCCCATTCCCACCCCAATCCTGGGGGAAGGATATTGCAAAATCCCCATTCCCACCCCACTCTGGGGCCAGCCAGAGGTGGTATTTGCCGGTTCTCCGAACTACTCAAAATTTCTGCTACCGGTTCTCCAGAACTTGAATTTCACCCCTGGGTATGTATCATTAAATGGGGAGAGGAAGAGAATGAAAAGTATATCGCCTGTAAATGGGCTAAAATCTCACTAAGTCTAGCCCAGATGTTTTAGACTCACTAAGTCTAGCCCTAAGTCTAAGTCTAACTCAGGCCAGCAGGGAGGACCTGCTGTGGATCCCTTCGGTCAAAGAATTCCGACTGTCAGGATCCAGAAGAACCTTCTCTGCCACCCTTTGGAACATCCTGCCCTCCAGGGTAAGATCTGCCTCCAACCTCCTATCATTGTGTAAGAGCCTGAAGACCTGGTTCTGCAAGTTGGCCTGGGGACTCAATGGGGAAGTTCAATTCTGAGGTGGCTGCTAGACTGATAGCAGAGTCCGCCTCCCAGCTCCCTGCGCTCTACTCTCCACTCATCCATCTTTTTTTTTTTAATTAATCATATTGATGTTTTTTCTTTGTTTTCCTTTCCCTTGGTTATTTTATTGTTCTATTTTACTTTTGCTTTGTTTAAACTCCTTTTTTATTTCTTCAGGGTTTCAGTTTTGGGGGGTTTTGTATTTTTTTGTTTTTTGGTTATGTGCTGCCTAGAGTAGTCCCATGGTGAGATAGGAGGCAAATAAATTTAATAATAAAGACAATACAAATGTTAATCTTACTCATTTTCTGCATTGAATACATATATTTCTGCTTACATTGAATTTTATTGTTTACAAAAAATATCTCTCTACAGCAAACTGGCATGTAAGCAATCACATATGCGCCATCAAGTGTAGCCTGTCAAACCTTACTGATGTGATCTGGAACCCCATGGAACAGATGTGCAAAAAATTACTTGAGGAAATATAGAGCATACAGGTAGTCCTCACTTATTGTCTCATTTAACAGCCTTTTATACTGTGGTATAAAAAGATAGCTTTGCAACCATTCCTCACTTTCATAACCATTGCAACATGCCACAGTCATGGGATCCCTATTCGGGCATTTGGCAACTGGTTTGTGACAAACAGAGTTAATACAGAAGGTGGAAGTAAAATCCTAAGTCACGATCATGCGATGTCTTGCTTAATAACTGCGATAATTCACTTAACAACCAAAGAGGAAATGAGATAAGCCCACCATGGTCATATGATATTTGGCTTAGCAACCATGACAGTTAGGGATGGAGTTGCTGATCCTAATTGCCGTTGCCAAGCAAGGACTTATTAATGCAAGATGTTATATTAACAATTTTCTAACCTTTCCCCCTTTGATTAATTCTGCATTTTAACAAGGAACACATTATGGGGATAGTTCAATGTCATATTAGGCAGTGGGCACTTTCATTAAAACCAAAAGTTATTAAGTGCTACTTCCGAAAGAGAAACCTTAAGGGAACTAAAGATACGCAAAGCACTCCAACAATTATATTAACTTTTTGGAAAAGTCATAAAAATAAATTGCTAAATGCTACCAAATAATCATTTTTTTTACCTGACAATTGGTTTATTTGATTTAGAAAATGTAATTTCTCGGACAGGTTTCAAATCCCATGTGCTCCACAATCTAAAGAGAAAAGACAGAATGAATGCTACTTTGTGCAACCTAAATGACAGAAATTGCTTTTATATCCTGCCATGATTTTTGCTCAAGTTATGTTGCAGATTTGCATAATCTGTTGAATTAAAATTGAAAATGTAATATTGAAAAACATGATTCTGATGCACTAATGCATACTGTACATACATTTTGTTATGACTTTTACATTTTATTGTGACAGAAATCAATTTGAGAGAAGGCCTGTATATCATCTTATTTCCAAGTGTGTCAGTTGTACCATTGGTCTACCCTGAACAAAAACATTTTTCTAGTTGTTTATAGATAGGATCCATCAAGTTCTGTTTTATCTTCTGAATCTTTATTGTAATAAATTATTCCTGGATACAAAGTCTGATTTAAATTTTTTCATTAAGTGAGACAGTCCCCATATTTGATCTCACAAAATTACTACAAAACATCCACAGCATTCAGAAGTTCATTAGGTTGCTCATCTTTCATTACAATATAATGATTCATGATAGACATCATCCTACATGAAACAAACGAACCAGTCACTAAGCATAATCATCTATGGGCATAAATCAATTATGAAAACACCCAAAACTAAAAAAGAGAAAATTTCAGCCATCCAGATATATTTTTAATATTTGGCTGGCTCTATAAATGCTTTCTTTCCTGCCCTGGAATTATTGATTTAGAAGTCAGGGCTAATACTGGCTGATAGATGTTAGACACAGCTAGCTACTTCACAATTCCTTGAATGGGATGCTGGCTAGTTCACTGGAGCAGACGCTGCCTTGTGCTCTGCCTATGCCTTATTTCTGAAAAAAAGACCACACTCTGAGGTCCATGCAAGAATCTAAAAGGACTGCCTTGGCACAACTTCACAATTCTTTGGAGGCATTGATTATGAGGCTGCTGGGATAATCTCCTGCATCTTCTCCTCTTATTCGTTTGAAGGTCTTACTTTCTTTCCTGCATAAGTACAAGGAGAATCAACAATAGGTGAACAATGAGGAATAATAGCAGAATTTATTTGATGGGCTTCTGGTCCACCTCTCTTCTTCAAACAAAAATCTTGGTTGTCCATGAGCTAAATTATTACAGTTTATCACTGTCAGGCTTCATACTAGAGAGTCCACAGCAAATCTGAACCCTACAGATATTTTAACCCCTTAGTTAAGAATAGGCTTACTCAGCAGAAGACTCTCAGACATTATTCAACAAAATTAAAAGTTTTTATTATAGACAGGAATTAAGTTATGTACGCACAAATAATTTTGCCCATTGCAGGGCAAAAGAAGTCAAAGGCATTATATTCATCTATTCTCCAGAGTTCTTAGGCTCATAGTTTTCCAGATTAACATACTTGATGGTTCACTTAGTGATCTTGTATATTCAAACATGTTTTCATAGTGTTTCTCTGCTTCATCTGGTCCTACCTCATCAGATTCACTTACAAATGCCTTAATCTAGGAGTCTCCAATCCCCAGGCCGCAGCCCACTACAGGGCCATGGGCTATTCAGAACTGAGCTGCGCAAGAGGCATGCCGGCATGCATGTGTGCAGCTCAACTCGCGCGAGCGGTGGGCTGGCGCACACGTACATGCGTATGCAGCTCCACTTTGCAGTCAAGCTGCATGCACTGGCCCGCCGCTTGCACGAGTTGAGCTGCAGCATGTAATATCACTGTGCTTGGGCAGCCCAGTTCCCCTCCCCGTCAGCCACAACCAAGCCACAATGGTTGGCGACCACTGCTTTAATCTATGTCAATATAGTGCATATACAAGTAGCCCTTGATTACTAACCACTCAGTTAGCAACCATTCAAAGTTACAACAGTGCTAGAAAAAAAGACAAGTGGTCCTCAAAGTTGCAGCCATGGCAGTCTCCCCTTAGTCATGTAATAGCAATTTTGGCACTTGGCAACTAGCACACATTTCCAACGGTTACAGCATCCTGCAATCACCATTTGTGATCTTCACAACTGACTTCCAACAAACAAAGTCAATGGGGAAAGTGGCAAGAAGTGACAACTCACAGTCATGTAATGTGTTTAATGACCCATGATTTGCTTAACAACCACAGCTGGAACTGACAAACTTACATAAGTTGAGTGACAAACTTACGTAAGTCAAACTTATATAAGTTACGTGACATTGCACCTTACGATTGCTTCAGTGAGTGAGAGTTGCCAGTCCCAATTATAGTTGGTAAGTGAGGAATACCTAAACCTCTTACTTGGTGGAATGCAAGCAATATTATGTTTGCCTGTGATGTAGCCTTTAGATTAGAGACCCAATTTTACATAAAATAGCATGAGCATATTGCTTTAATTATGAAACACTAAAATGTATGTCAGAAGAATTATGTTAATATTTCCTTTTACAAAGAGAAAGATAGTAATATTGAATGTACAAACTAAATAGAAGTTATTTATAGTGCTTGGTAAAGCATTTGGCAGTATTCTGAATGGAATACTGAAAATAAGCAAAATTTGGGAAACAGTATGGTTTTATGCAAAGACTAGATTTTTGCTTTTCAACAAACTACAGAAATGTACAAATGTGAGAAAATATGTTTAGTGCACATTGTTGCTTTAAAGAAAGTATGATAAAGTGAATAGATTTGAATTACAAAATTTTGATGCGTATGGAATTGAAGGTTGGTTGCTGAGTGTAGTAAGAGTGGTAAATGATGGAGGTAAAACTTTGACAAGTATAAATGCTAGTTTGTATAAATGATTCAGCTCCAAGCAGGAAGTAAAATACGAATGTGTAATGTTCCCCAATGTGTTTACAGTCCTCAGGATGCCCATACATCTGAGGAAATGAGCTACAGTGCGTGAAAGTCATGCCATTTAAGGGCCACAATTATTAGCCTTTAAGATTTCCAAAGGTTCTTTGTACTGAAATAAAGCTATAAAAATAGAATCTTTGTAGAACAATGAAGGAAAAAGTTTTCACTACATCATAGAACAAAACCAGAAAGCAACCACACATATCTTAAAATCAGATACTTTGGGGTGAAAACAATGCACACATTGAATAGTATCCAAAAATGCATTATAGTTTTATAAGTGACATATATCTCTAAAAACAAAAATGCTCTATTAAAATCACTCACCTCACAACTCCATTTTCTAGCCCTCCAGCAATCACGTTGATGGAGATTCCTTCAGGCTGGTTGGAGAAAGCAACAGAGCATATGATTTCTCTGCAATGCACATGTCCCACCAGGTCACCATTGACTGTCCAGAGTCTGAGATCACTACCACCACCAACTGAAATATAGTCAAATGATTGAGTAAGCGAAGTAAAATCTACAACACAATTAAACAAAGTAACATATAGGATCCAAATAATTCTACTAAAACAAAGGAAAGAAAAGTTTATAGTCATATAGAAGCAGTGAACTGTATACCACCATCTGATACCGGTAGTAACAATGTCTACAAGATGTAATGAAAATGGTTATAATTGGTTGATATAAAGGTAAAAATTTCCCCTGTCCACTCGTTTCTGATTCTAGGGGCGGTGCTCATCTCCATTTCTTAGCCAAGGGTGCCAGGGTTGTCGAAGACATTTCCGTGGCCATGTGAACAGCATGACTATATGCCAAGGCACATGGAACGCTGTTATCTTCCCACTGAAGTGGTACCTATTCATCTACTCCCATTTGCATTCTTTCGAACTGCTAGGTGGGCAGAGCTGGGGCAAGTAATAAGAGTTCCCCCCATTGCGTGGCACTCAGGTCTTGAACACGGGCTGTCAGTTTTCCAGCTGACAAACTCAGTGTCTTTAACCGCTGAGCCATCACACCCTCAATTGAGTAATATAATCATCGCTAAAAGACAAAAGATGTCACTGGATTTTGTGAAGACTTTTTGTCAATGGAAAAATAAAAACTTTCATTTGAGGATGTAAGAAAACACTTGAGAAATTATATTCATGTGAAAAAATAAGTATACCCCATTTAATTTTTTTACTTTTTCCACATATTTCAACATACACAAATTTGAACTTCATTTCAACAATACTAATTGATAAATGGGATATAACATAACAAATATCATGCACCATTTACATTTTGTAGTCTATTATATAATGGTAAGTAAACATAAATGAAAATTTCCCATGTGGAAAAACCTAAGTACATTCCTACACTATCACGTCCTCAGATATCTAAAATTAGAATCCATTGCACCACATCAGGTGCAAATAATTAGAACACTGTTAGAGAGCATCTGGGAGGAACCTGTCTTATTTAAAACTCAAGTATTTAGTCTGATTTGTTGTTTGTTATTTTAGTGTGTGT
Organism: Thermophis baileyi; assembly: GCA_003457575.1. Taxonomy (NCBI): domain Eukaryota; kingdom Metazoa; phylum Chordata; class Lepidosauria; order Squamata; family Dipsadidae; genus Thermophis; species Thermophis baileyi. Next base: position 6,461,993 of record QLTV01001839.1, read on the forward strand.
TATTACCATGCCTAGATCGAAACAGCTCTTTGTGGTCTTCAGAAAAAAAGGTTATAAATCCCTATGAAACTGCAAAAGAATTTTAAAAGATCACAAAACAATAGGATATCAAACATTCCACTGCCCGGAAGATCATCTACAAGTGGAGAACTACCAACTTGCCACGTCAGGTCAGTCCAAGGGCAGAATGCAAGTCTCTAAGATCACCTGTAACTCTCACACCACTGATCTGCATGACTCTACCATTAGAAAGAAACTACACAAATTAGATCTACATAGAGGTATGCCAAGAAGAAACTTCTGTTGTCCAGAAAGAACATCAAAGCAAGAGTAAAGTTTAATCGTAAACATCTAGGCAAAGACCAGGACTTCTGGTACAATGTACTCTGGACAGATAAAGCAAACAGATATTTGACCACAGTACCAAAAGACGTGTTTGGCAAAACCCAAAGATATTTCAGGAAAAGAACCTGATATTAGCAGTAAAGCATGGTGGCAGAAATATTATGATATGTGACTGCTTTGCTGCATTAGGGCCTAGGTAATTAACCATCATAAAATCCATAATGAATGATTTATTCTACTACAGAGTCTTTGAGGGTAATATGAGACCATCTATCAAAATATTGATGCTCAACTGAAAGTGGACTATGCAATATGAAAATGACCTTAAACATCCCAGTGTATCCACCATGGAATGGCTGAAAGAAAACAAAGAAAAAGAAATGGAAAGTCTGGAATAACCAAGTAAAAGTATGGATCAAAATTCCATGGGGTGCTCTGCTTGCAAGGAACCTCTCAAATATCACACAACTGAAAAAAATTATCCTCTCAGGATGCCGCTATAGAGCACTGCATGCCAAAACAACCAGACATAAAGATATTTTTCCCCTGTGCCATCACTCTGCTGAACACTTAATTCCCACAGCATTGCCTCATATCTCATATTTTCTCATCTTCTCATCTTTCCTACTATCTTCTATTGGTTTCTTATGATTTATCAATTGTTGTTTGTAACTTATGATTAATGATTGTACCTATGATTATGATTTATGACCTATTACTTGCTGTTTATATGTATACTGTGAGCTTATGCACAGGAGACAAATTCCTTGTGTGTCCGATCACACTTGGTCAATAAAGAATTCTATTCTGTTCTGTTCTGTTCTGTTCTGTTCTGTTCTGTTCTGTTTTGCTCTGCTCTGCTCTGCTCTGCTCTACATCTTTAATGTCGTTTCAATGATATATTGATATATCCACATATGTTAAAAAGATAAAACAATTACATAGGGTGTACTTTCTTTGTCACATTATTGCATTTACATGTGAAAAACCACAGAATTGTTCAAAATGAGTTTCCTCAAAACACTCTGAAAGAAATAGTTATGTGAAGTCTATTCGTGGTGTGCAGACCTTCAACATAGCTTACTGGGCTATTATTCTACAGAATTAACACAGCCAATTGAACCTCTTTGTTCAAGCATCGCTTGAAGTTCATTTAGCTTCCTGTGTTTTTTAGGAAATAGAGAGATTGGGGATCTCAGGAAATTTACTGCTACTCTAGTGGTTAAGGCTCCAGGCTAGAAAGCAGGAGGCAGTCAGTTTCAAGTCCTGCCAAAGCCATGAAAGCTGGCTGGATGACCTTGGGTCAGTCACTCTCTCTCAATCCAACCCACCTTACAGGGTGGTTATTGTGAGGATAATAGGAGGAGGAAGGTGTGTTGGATAGGTTTGTCAACTTGAGTTATTTGTAAAAATAATAAAGGCAGGATACAAATAAATAAAAATACTTCTTTTGGACTAGGACTCAAAAATATCTTTCCAGTTTTGTGCCACCACATGAACAATACGTCACCATTACCTAAGTTTGGACACTTATTTATTCATCATGTTTTATAATACAATTTTTATTCTCTTTTATTATATGTACTCTTATTTATCTTTAGATCTTATTATACTCATTTTTCTGTATATATGTGCATGCACGTGTATGTACTCAACTTACAACAGTTCGTTTAATGACCATTCAAAGTTACAACGGCATTGAAAAAAGTGATTTATGACAATTTTTCACACTTACAACCATTGTAGCATCCCCATAGTCATGTGATCAAAATTCAGATGCTTGGCAACTGACTCATATTTATGACAGTTGTGTCCCAGGGTCATGTGATGAATTTTTGCGATCTTCTGACATGCAAAGTCAATGGGGAACCCAGATTTACTTAACAACTGTGTTACTACTTTAACAACTGCAGTGATTCACTTAACAACTGTGGCAGAAGGATGTAATATGGGGCTAAAATTCACTTAAATGTCTCACTTAGCAACATTCATTTTGGGCTCATAAGTGGTCATAAGTCGAGGACTACATATATATTTGTGTGTGTGTGTGTGTGTGTGTGTGTGTGTGTGTGTGTGTGTGTGTAGAGAGAGAGAGAGAGAAATAGATATATGTTACAGTTCTATTATTGGATATTTTACTTTATCTGGCTTTATGGCTGTAATAAATGATTTGATCTGATCTGATCTGATTTGATTTGATATTGGGACTTAATCTTTGAAAATAGTGATGCAACAAAGTTACCATAACAATTTATTATTATGGTGGAGAAAAGACATCCTATACTTGAAAAGTCCTCTACCTTGCTGTGGTAAGAAGGTTGAAGATTTTAACCTTGACTAAGTAGAAAGCAGCTAATGTCCAATTTCAGATTACAGGTGAAGAGAGTGCCAACAAATATTTAATGGAAAAAGAGAAAGAAAACGTACAACATTGCTGTAAATTGTCTATGGTAGATATCCCCACCATAGAAATGAGGTCTTCACATTCCAATCCAAAGAAAGCATTTGAGAAAATCAGATATAATGGTATAAATGATGGCTATAAGAAAAATTTCAAAAAAAATTGATATAGTAACTTCCAAAACACTGTCCGCAAGAATGGAAAGAATAAATAACTTGCCTCTTAAGCATTATTAAGGTTGAGATCAGGAAGAACATTAATATCTACCTGGAGCTAACCTGAGCTCAGTCAGCACTGGTTCTGTTAGCATTTAGAAAAATTGCCAAGACTTAGCTATTTAAAAAGCCTTTGGATATGATAAGTGATTTCCTCTCTGAACTATGGGATTGCTATGTTTTCAAGAGTGACATGCCTCAGTACGATGGAGGTAAGGCCTGCTATTATTATTGCAGGCTTTTTATTGCATTATTATTATTATATACTGTTTTAATCCTTCTATTGTGTTGGAGTGTGTACCTAAAAAACCCAAATAAATAAGTAAACAAACACCTTTGGATATCTCAAAAGCAGAAAATCTCTTCTTCTAACACTAGCAACACAAGCCTCCTGAATCAACTTGTAAACACATAACTGTAAATCCACTGCAAGATGGAATAATAGAATTAATATTGCGCAAAAGGCCAAGACCTCTACTTTAATAAACTTCTTCCAGCAAAAGTATGTGGAGAAAAGGCAAGCAGTGCAGCTCAGCTAAAAATTCATTTACAGTCCAGTGAGTGTTAAAATCCTGATCCATCTTATCAGAGCAAGGAAGAGCAATCAAGTGTGAGATTCCCTCCTCCGCAATTTGAAAAAAAAATAAATCAGAATGTTGTTTTCAGCTTTAGGAACTAAAATGAATTGGATGAAATTATTTGACAATTTTGGCCCCAATAAACAGGTCACTGCAGAAGATAAGATTTTATGAACATAAGCATAAACTTTTTTAAAAAATAAAAACTTTGAATCAATAGAGGAAACAGGTTAGAAATAATATTTACAAGTCTCATATTTCATTCTGTGGGTCCTTCCCCCTCGACTGATGTTTAATTTATGATCAAAACTATCTTGCAAGCAGGATAAATGAATAAGTATCATGGCTTTATTAATATTAATATTCCAATCAAAGGAACAAATTAAGAATTTTTGATCTGATGGTCACATATAGAATCCATGGACGAGTCATGTTAAGGAGAAGAGTATGGAAGCTTCTTTTTGGCTTCTATACTGTTTGCAGAGAAAAAAAGATTTCCTCCTCTTACCTAACAGATTGCAACCATGCAGATGGGTGAGATAGAAGGCTGCTGCTGGAATGTGCATGTATAGGAAAGTATGGGTTGACTCTTTTATAATATTAAAAGGTTGCCAATAAATATTTTCAGATGCTAGGGACTTTCAGATAAGTCTGGATAAATTCACACTATCTGCTGGATCCTTCTATTTTTAGAGACATCTATACTGCTCATTTTGAGAGAGAGAGAGAGAGAGAGAACACAACATTTATTTGCTTCATTTTTTCATCCACAGTTAATGAACATTTTAATGTAATCCCTCTGCTGCCAATTATTTCGCATCAGGAGGCCAGAAGAAGATATAATTTCAACAAAAGCAATTTGGTTTTTATTTTTCCCATGCTGTATCTTGGTTAACAAATGTAATGTCACAGCCAGAGAAATGAAATTTTTAAAGCATAATTTTGAAGCCACAATATCACATAAATGTGACTCCGTACATCTACAAAACATATTCTCATTAGCATGCGGTAATCATCTTGCTAAGATTCAGAAACATTACAGGGTGTTTGGTCAAGATTCCAAATGAAGATTCCAAAATCTCAGATCTAGACAGAATGTCAAAAACCAGAGTGCTACTACTGGGCCATGCAAACTATGACAAGATGGATGATCAGTCTGAATCAATATAAGATAGTTTCCTATTTTTGCCAGACCTAAAATGGAATTCTTCAAGATATTTATTTTATTAATTTATTTACTAGACATATTTCTGAATTCAACTGAATTTATTCAATTGAATCACGGAGCAAGTGTTTAGATTATTCTAATTTCAGCTACAATAGTGAGATCATTTGCTAGATTTCTATCACTGTGGAAAATGCTTTCTAATGGTTTCTTTATTTTTTATTATTCTCTGCGACACACTCAAAACCGTAGAAATGGTGGTAGACTTTAGGAGAAACCCTCCCATACTACCACCTCTTACAATACTAGACAACACAGTATCAACAGTAGAGACCTTCAAATTTCTAGGTTCTATCATATCTCAAGACCTAAAATGGACACCTAACATCAAAAACGTCATCAAAAAAGCACAACAAAGAATGTTCTTTCTGCGCCAACTCAGAAAGCTCAAACTGCCCAAAGAGCTGCTGATACAGTTCTACAGAGGAATTATTGAGTCTGTCATCTGCACCTCTATAACTGTCTGGTTTGG